>PVIJ01024190.1:0-12789 GCA_004024925.1 Scalopus aquaticus
CTACTCTGTGGTGCTCCATCACGCCACACCCCTGCACTACTCCAGGTGCTCCATCACCCTCCACCCCTGCACTACTCCATGGTGCTCCATCACCCTCACCCCTCACTACTCCGTGGTGCTCCATCACCCTCACCCCTTCACTACTCCGTGGTGCTCCATCCCCCTCACCCCTCACTACTCCGTGGTGCTCCATCCCCCTCACCCCTGCATGGTGCTACGTGATACTGCACCCCTACACTACTCCGTGGTACTACTGCACGGTACTCTGTCACCACAGCACTTCAGAGTACCACTTCATGGTTCTGCTTCCAAGTGCTACTTTGAGATGCTTTTTCCTCAGTCGTTCCTCATGGGACTGCTTCACAGCACCAGTCTGCACCAGGTTGCTGCCCCGTCCTAAGCACGGCATCATTGCCCCGCTTCATGGAGCAACTCGACACTGCCACTTCAGAGTTGGACTTCATAGAGTACTCGGGTGGCACTTCATGGTGGCCTTTCACAGTCCTTCATCCCAGCAGGTCGTGGCACTTTATCACAGTGGTACTTTATGGTAGTATTTCACAGTTTTACTTCAGAGCAGTATTTCAGGGAGGTACTTCATCTGCCGTGTTGTTGTACCATAATTTGGGAGTTTAGCTACAGTGGTTAAATGTTGTTAAAAGATAATTTTCAAAAAATAGTAAACCGTGACTCTCAGATATAAAATGAGCGTGTGTTAGAGATTTTATTTAACTCAACAAGGAGGAAATACATGGGTCTTATAATTGGCAAAGAAGTCTTCAAAGTACATATCAGCTGGGGTGAGGAAGCTGAAATGAATGTGCAGATGGAGGCAAATGGGGTTTACTGGACAGAATAGAATTTATGTGGATAGACAAGAATTAGTTTGCTTTGCTTCCAGCTGCCCACAGTTTATAGAGAGGCAGAGCAGTTAACCTTCCCATCTAGACAATGCCTAGGTTTCTGCTGACGACAAACTTGCCCTGAGAGCATGTACTCTTAGAACACAATAGGACAAATTCTTGTCCTAGAGGACAACAGCTTGGCTGTTCAAATTCCTCTGCCTTGAGTTATCCAGGTAACTGAAATAAAAGGGGTTCCCACACATTTTCTATGCTTTTCATTTGGTTGGTGGAGAGGCAGAGGGACCTGCTTTGTGTGATGACTTAAATGGAGCCATTTCAGAAAGGAGATAAGGGGGTTGCTTTATATTGATTCTCAGAATTTCATCCACAAGTTTTCTTGGTTTTTTTTGAAGTCACAAGATAATTTTTCTAAATGCCAGCGTTGCAAATTCAAGCTGGGAACGAAATTCAAGCTGTGTTTTTTTCTGCTTCTTAGAGTCCATCATCGCTAGTAATAAAAAGCCTACCAATGTGTCAGCCAAGTTCTGACAGTAAAATCTTTATTACTGGTGATGATGCAAGAGGCAAAGGAGCACAGCTTGAATTTTAGATCCCAGGTTGAATACAGAGAGCTGACGTCTAGAAAAAAATCTGATATCAAATAAATTTGATCACTAAAGCAAAATAAATGTGGAACCCAACAAGGCCAATTTTGTAGCCATGGAATCAACCAAACCACTGTTAATTGTCAACCAGAAGGTTGAAGAAATTAATGTAGGGATTAGCTAGCCCAATGATAAGATGTGAAAAAAAAATAGAAAATTAATTTAAAGGAGCAGCCTGAGATTCAAGTCAGCTTCCAATGTATGGCTGCAGGGAAAAAATTGATAAAGCAATTTTTCGGGAAATCCATAAAGTGCTACAAAATTGCCTGATGATAAGAATTGCAGAAGAAACAAACAGTTAGCCTGTTGAGAGTTGGAGGACTGTTTAATTAAAATGAAACTCGATCCAAAGGGTAGCTTAATTACCACAGGTCTTGATCAAGCCGCATTAATAAAAAAGCAAGCGCTAAAGAGGGAAACCAAACCAAACCATGCAATATAAAATAAGCAACGAACAAGAAAGATATTTTACCTGTAACCTCTCCAGCAAAGTGAAGTGAGATGAGATGTGACTTGATCACAAGATGCCCGAGAGAGAGCCCTGTCACCTCCTGGTCTGCCCCTCCCTGGGCTTGTCCAAGATTTAATTTTGACACCTGACATTTAGAGGTGGGATTGTGCATTGCAGGACGTTTACAGCATCCCTGGTTCTACTCACTAAAGCTAGTAGCTCCCTCCCCCATCTGTGACGCTCACACTTGACTTTGACATTGCCAATGTCGCCCGAGGAGGGCAATTGTCTCCCGTTGAGAACCACTGGTGTAAAGATAAGTGGGGATAACAGTCATAATTCTGACTTGGGGACACGTGATTCATGAAGCTTCTGGGCCCACTGGGGTCGCCATATTTATTGGGGACTTGGGTCAGCACAGCAAAATGGGCATTCCAGGCCATACATTGGGGTTGGAGTCAATCTAGATCTTGAGGGACCGGCACCCAGGGGCCCTTATTGCTTTGCTGCCATTGCCGTCCTCGTTATCATTATTCACTGGCGTGATTCCAGGTGAGGGCAGATGTTCTTCCAATCCAGACACGGCCACTCCTCCCCCAGCGAAAGCGGAAGTGTTGAGCTTTGTTCAAAGATGAGTGAACAGCGTCCTCGTGCTTCCCTGTCACCAGTGGGGAGTGGAATATCACCGGCCAAAAAGAATATAAAGAGTCTCCTGGCTTTCTGTTAGGCCAGGTTGCGGTGATTAGACACAGCTCACACTAGCCTAAGGGGTGGAAAATTCCCCATAGGGGGAGAACAGAAAAGCAGGAAAAAGTGCTTGCTAAGTGGTCATCTGTAGTTCAGGGACTCTCTCCCTGTCGATTTCCTTTCCTTTCTCTTTCTCCTCTGTCTTCTTTTCTTTCTGTCTCCCTCTGTGCTAATTTCCATCCCTGCCCCTTCACTCTGCTCAGGATTTGATCCAGCGCCTCAGGGCCCCAAATGCACCAAAGTTCACAAAATTGATAGCGAGGCTCTGGGACCCCAGCAGGTCTGCTGCAATGCTGTTCTTACAACAGTGCCTCCAGTACATGAAAAATAACAGCTGACCGTCCCCACGCGTCGATGGCCTTCTCAAAATGGCCTCTAAATACACATCTAACTGCACCCCAGCTCCGCAAAGTAGGGACAGTCATACTTCCATTTTAGAAAAAATGAGGCTTTGGTGAACACCCAGTGCTAACAAGCTGTGGTCCAAGGACACTCCACCTTTTAGCTCGTCTGATTGACTCACCATGGAGCAACTCTCTGGAGTTATTACTACCCCGCTTTAAAGCTGGGGAAACTGAGGCACAGACAGGTGAAGGGGCTTGCAAGCTTTCCCAGGCAACTTTGGTGCAGGCTTATCTGTTGGTGGAGACACTCACTCTCCCAGCTGGCAGACTGCTCCACGCTCACCTGGAAAGTCTGAGAGATTTCTAGAGCTAACTCAGCGCCATTAGACATGGATTTGTGTGTTCCCAAGGAATGAGATGGCCAGGTACGATTCACTTCCATTTATTTTGGGGCACATCTCCGTAGAACTACCGATTGCATTTTTTGGTCATCTGTAAGAGGAGAGGTGGCAACTTGTTTCCAGTGATAAAACGGTACAATTATATATACTCTGAGATAAGTCTCAAACCAAGAGATAAACATTCCTGTTTAGAGATTGACAAAAGGGTGTCATTGCTAAGAACGACCTTCTATTTCGGCCCCGTCTAATTAAGCCCGGAATGTGCGTAAAATAATCAGCATGGAGTTTTTTCAAGCACGAAGTATGTTATGAGGCTCTGGTTTGAGCCCCACTTTGGCAGCTTGTGACACCAACGACAATTGCGCGCTATTTGTATCGTTCAGTGCAATCTCCAGCAGCATCTGTAAAATGAGGCAATAAATAGCTCCTGTCTTTTGCCCGCGGCAGCAAGTGCGGCTTTGCAGGGTAGTAAAATCACAAAAGTTGCAGGTACATCAGAAAACCGCCATGCGTCAGATGGGAGGGATTCATACCTGGATGAGCAATTAGCATCTGACTTCTCGGAGGGAGAGGGCACATCACAGCCACTTTCTTCTGAAAAAGCAGATTTTCCTTCTCGGCTCTAAAGATATCTCCTCATCAGGGACTCTAAACCTTTTAGAGGACACCAGATCCTCTGAGATTTCCGTGAAAACTCCGAAGCCATCCGGGGAAGAATCCCCAGAGGCTTAGGCCACTGAAGGAGACTTTTGATTTCCTCCCTTTGGGGGTCCCTTTTTAGATGGGGCAAGCAGGGAGGTGGGCTCTGTGCTGCCCCGCCCCCGCGAGAGGCTTAGGTTCTGGAAGGCTAAGCTGACGCAGGGGGCGGGGCTTGTGGGGACATGGGTTAGGGTTCGCCCAACTTGAGGGTGTTTCTCCTGTTTGCACCAGACAGACTGCGCCTTGAGAGGGACCGAACGTGCGGGAGGCCGGACGACAGGTCACACTGACGCGTACTTGGGACGTGGGGCCTGGCGGGGCCCCACTGCGCTGTCCTGTCTAGGACTGCAGGGCCGGGGGTGTCGCTCATCTGTGGGCTTGGGTGCTAGGTGCGCTCCTGTCCCTGGAGATGGAGCGAGGACCGGGTGTGGGCGTCTTCTACCTGCCTGGGTTACTTTCAGGGCAGATCTCAAGTCACCTGCTGCTTTGGAGATATCACAGAATCTGTTTTTCTCCAAGCCTTGGTAGGAATTTAAAATGAAGGAAGCAAAGATTATTTCTGAACGAAGAGGGGTTTTGAGCAGGGATGGGAGAGGGGTCTGCTCAGGGTGACAGCTACACTGCGCAGGAAGGGCCCGAAGGTTCTGGCACGTTTTGGTTTGCTGATAGTCTCAGACCTCTATTCTGTCTCCTGCGCTTCAGAAGGGAGAAGGGGATGCAGGGACGGTAGGTGGTGTGAGACATGAGGGAGGCTCCTGGTCTTCCTCCATTAGAAGGAAGAAGCTAGAAGAGGCTGATGAGAAGTACAGCATCCTCTGCAAGAAGCAAGGGCGGGGGAAGAGTTTTTTAGTGGGTGTCACCCCCCCCCTCACATACACTGACACCATGAAAGAGAGGTGGGGGGAGGCGGACACCATCCCCAAAGAAGCTGGAATTCAGCATGAACTTCCCGCAGGACCCGAAGACTTGGGTGATGTCTGTTTCATGCATAGAAACCAGCACATCAGGGCCCCCCGTTTCCAGGGGATTCACCCTGCTACTTGAGCTCACACCTCACGCCTACTCCCCAAGCCTCAGGTCCAGCCCTCCTTCTCCCAGTTAATTCCCACCACCCTTTAGACCTCTGCTCGGGCCGCAGCTGGTCCTCCAGGAACCACGTCCTCATGCCCTGGTGCTGACATCCTGGGCTGTGCTGTGCTAATTAGCTTAATTGTTTCTTCTTCCTCTGAATTCCAAGTTTCTAGAGGGCAAGGGCCATATTTTGCTCAATGTTGCTTTGCATAGTGTGGCTTATAATGTATGCATAGGTATGGTGAAAGGGAGGTTGGCAGAATAAAACCTGAAGATGATGCATATTAGGTGAAACACTAAAATAAAGTGGAGATATTCAGTCACAGCTGGCTTTTGAAAACAGTCTCTTTCAGTAGAAATGCCTGATTCTGCTAGCAAAGATGGGGGATTAACAGTTTGACTCAGGGGCTGGTGGCTGGCCCTGGCAGTATTGGTTATAGAAATGCCAATGGTTATCAAGCATCAGGGAGTTTCATGGTTAGTAGCTTAGCATCTAGACTCATCCAAACTGTCAAGGATTCAAATCCAAGCTCGAACACTGAGCAGCCATGATGGAATTATTGAAGACTTACGAATCTCCTGTCCTTATCTGTTAAAGCAGAGTGGTGAGCGGCCACCTCTATCAGGTGAAATTTGTGAAAATTCAGTGGAAATATTGCATGTACAGCGGGTTGCTGGGTGCCTGGCGCTGGCTTAGGAATTCATAGGTGCTCGCAACGTACAGGTGGACTGTTGCTGCCGTGGCCGATGTAGATCTGTTGAGAGGGGGTCGCGCTTGCATTGTGATTTCCCCACCCACTGGGATCCAGCACAGCCCCAGAATACCAGAGCATGAGGGCGTGTCAGCCTATCCTATGAAATTAATTTTATGGTCTAAATTTTGAACCCATGCGTGCAGTTATCATTCCTCAGTATTCATAACATTGTCCACAGTTCTAACATTTCATGAACAGCAAAGCATTTAATTGTCTATATATCCCAATTTCACACACACATATATATACATACACACACATACATGCATATATAGTTTTAATGGTAATTATCACTAGCAATATATTCTACTTATTAGGAATTTCTTTTCAACAAGAGTCATCAAGCTTGTTTAAAGGGAGCTAAGTATATCTCACGTCTTTTTTGCTTCTAGAGTTAAGACCAAAGTCAGGTTTCCTTGTTCCTTTGTACTTAGCACACCCTAGAAGGTCCAGAGTGTGCTTATTAATTTACTCTGCTAGCTAGAAATGAGTAAAAAACAGCTGACTTATGGCAATGGTGGCGTCATCACAGTGATTAATCTGGGATCTACAGTTTGAGTATTTGGAAAACACTGGTGAAATCCATCATCTTCTGGTCACTTGATCTAGGTTCAGTCAACTTCATTAGTAGGTTTAGAAGATCAGAGGGGTGGGTAGGGTCCAGAAATGATTTGGGGATGGGTAAAATCCAAAAATGGGCAGAGAGTTGATCAGAATTCCCCAATTCTCATCTTGGCTTTGACCTCCAAGCTGTATGAGTTTTGGGTCTCAACTCCTCCAACATACACCATGTCTACGCCAGACTGGGAAGCAGGGTGTTGAAACTGGAGTCCGTGCATCGTCAGCAGGCCCCTTGTGACTCCTTGAAGCTGTTTTGTGTGTAGACGCATCTCTCTGGGACAAGGATGCATTGTTCCCACTAGATTCCCCAAGGCATTCCTGAGCACACATGAGGACTTGTCACTCCTCTGCCCAGTCCTCACGAGTCCCTCCCAGGGCCAGATGCTGCAAATAACAGTATATGAGGTGTAAGAATTTTTTTGATAGAGGTAATGCCTTATTTCCTAGTCTTTTAAAAAATTTTAGCTTCTCTCTGGCAGGAGAATAACTGGGTCTCTATTCAAGGTTGACTTGATCTAAGCCTGAGTATCTCAAGCTGTTGTTAAGGCTCATGATTGTATATTAATAGTTGCATCCTGGAAAGCTTATTCGGCCACATTTTGGGAAAATCTCATACAAAAGCTCTCTCTTGGAGATTCACTGACAACATTCGTGTATAGGAAGCCCTAAGAAATTCTCCACTTAAGAACTTGTTTAAATTTGTTAAACACATTGTTTTCTAAATTACTGGCCATGTTGAGCCTTAAGCACCTGTTCACATCCTGAAGGATAATTCTTGAGCATGCTTAGAAATGTTGACCTAGTCATTTCAGCTTTATTTTTCCAGGGCATGTGGGTGGCCTTTGCGGGATTCTTTCAGTTCTAATAATATATGCTTACAGATGAGTATTTTAGGACAATTTAAATAAGTGTAAGTAAAAGTGTAAGTCCAAATGATTCTGTATTATCAAGAAGGGGAGTGTAATTAGACAGAGTCGGTAGCATGATCAAGGTAAAATAAAGCAAGAGTGAGGAGAAAGTGTGGAGAGTTGTAGATATCTGTGAATATGAGGTCATTCATTCATTTACTCATTCATGAATAATTAACTTGAGAATCTCCTAAGTAACACAGATTGTGAGAATCCATGGTGATCTAAAGGAGACAGAAAAGCACCTGGCCTTCATGTATTAAAAACTGAGCAATATTGGGAGGCAGGTAGTAGGTAATTTCAGTAAAGTGTGAGGCATGGTGTGGTTGATGTAGGTATTGGTGGCTAAAAAAAAAAATACAGAATAAGGAGCCGATCATTTTTGTAGATCCGAGGAAGACTTCAGGAAGAAGGAGTTGTCTGAATTGGCTTTCACATTGACAGTTGAATAAATTAAATCTCTCTTTGATCAGAAGGCTAAACCAGTACAGGCGAAGCAAAACAAGAAGACAGACTGCTTAAGAGAGTGAGAATTGTACCTAAAGTTTTAATTTTGGGTCATGGTATTTTGGCTCCAAGTATCAGAATCTCTACATCCAGATAGCTTAAACAGGAAGAGGTGTTTTCTCTTAGTGGTGACCTCAGAGGTGGAGAGATCTTCAGGGCCATAAACTCACCTCTTCCCATTGCTCCATTTTACCGTCTTCCATTCTGAACTTGTCTCTCTGTCACCACGATGGCTGCAAAAGATGCGGGTAGTTCATCTCTGAAACATCGTCTAGGAGAGGGGAGATCTTCCCTCTCTGGTTTCTTTTCAGGAGCAAGAAAAGCTTCTTTAGGGGTCTTTTCAAGAGATGCTGCTTCAGATTTTACTGGCCTTATGTCATCAGGTGCCAGTCCCTGGTGAGGAAACTAATACCAGTCAAGGTCACCTGGAAGGCGGGACCAGCGGGGCTCTGGGACAAGTCCCAGAGCACCGAGGCTGCAGGAGGAGGGTGGCCCCTGAGCAAAATCAGGCTCCTCCCAAGAAGGGAGAAGAGGCAGGGGAGGTTCGGGAGGCACCCATGCTGCCTGCTGCAGAAGTGTGGAGAGGAGGGCGCCACCTGCGGTCACCTGCTGCTAGTACCAGTGTGGCCTGGTCCATCTCCATGGCCAAGGCTAAGATCCTGGATACAGGCAGCTGCCTATGGGGTCTCCTCGCGCTTTTACCGGTATTTTAATCCAAAAGATGGTGCTTCAAGGTACCGTCAGTCCCTGTGATTATTTAAAAGCTCCTTTCTGGCCCTATCAGAGGTGTTTTAGCACCACTGAAACCTCCCTCCCACCCCCAAGAATTTGTTCTCTGATTTATAGTTTGCCTGTTAGCTTCGTGTTTAAAAAAATTTTTTTTCTGTGTCCTTGTTTGGTTTCCCTATGTTCCTCCCATAAGTGAAACCATCCGATATTTTGTTTTTCCTTCTGATTGAGAGGGGAATGAACAATGTAAAAAATATATATATATATATGTACACACACACACACACACACACACAGAATTTGTTTTCTGCTTGCATTTGACATGAACACAAATTCCAATACTAGACGTGCTCTAAGTCTCAGTGCCCCCAAAAGTTGGGTTTGTAGAAGATTTTTCAGATAATAATGATGATGATTTGACAGTAATAGTCATTTTAGCTAAATGACAAACCTCAAAGACTGACAAACTAATTCAAATAAATAGAGTTGCTGCATCTTCATTGTATGGAGAGAGAGAAAAAAAGCCCAAACACATCAATCTTTTGGTTTTCATATTGATTAACATTAATTGCTTAAAACTCTAATGCCAGCAATATCTTGCTGATTTATGGTTTATGAAAGCTATTGACATATGTGGAGATGCAATAAGGAATCTTTTCTAGACAGGACTACGATAGATTGCCATAGGGATTATCTAATTATTGAGTAAGCACTAGTGATGAACTCTGGCAATAAAAATACCGTATGTTCACCAGGGGGTTGTGGGACTAAAATAATGGCTAACTCTGACAGCATAAATTGACTTTTTTTTCTCTTCCCCTTAAATAGAAACTCTCACTAGTGTTCTTTTGGAGGCAAAGAACGGATGAGTTGAACAACTCTTATCCTGCTCAGCACTGCAGCTTTGCTTCTTTTAATTATAAGTCCTTTAAATTTCTAAAAATTGAATTCTTATTTCATACCTTTCCTTATATCCTAGAGAATTCTCTTTTAGGCACCCATCATTAGAAGTGACAAAAACCTCAATTTAAAGGTGCTGTGGCTACTTTTTCTTTGCACTTATAGCTTATTGTTTTGAGTACTATGTGCCAATATTTTGGCAATTGTATTAACAACAAGAGCTGGTCTGGAGTATGACCAGTTCCCCATGATAAATCCCCAACGTGGAAATACCTGCAATGGTTTCTATCTTTCTAACTGACTCCTGACTGATGTACGTGACCGGTATTGTGATTTCTCCTACCTTTTAGGTAAAGAAATATTTTGAAAGGGAAAACATAGCTAATGAATGGGAACTGTGTTAGAACTAACTTGACTAGACTCCAGAATCCCTTTCTTCTGTTGCTTTTCTGAATTGTAAACTTGCAAGTTGAAGAGGCAGGAACAATAGAAAACATTTAGTTTAGTTCTCATTTTGTAGAAGGAAGCAAGTTTCAGGGAGTGAAATATTTGCTAAATTAGAGAGCAGTGCTTCCGTCCGTCCGTCCATCCATCCATCCAATATCTATTCAGTGATTTCTGTTCTGGGCACTGGCCCTACAGTAGTGGGCAAATGATCAAATGTCTATTCTCATGGAGTTAAGATATTTATAAGGGAGAGGTGAAAACTTGATAAACAAGTAAAAGACGGAAACTAACAAGAAGGGCATGAGGAAGACAAACATTCCAAATTACTGCTAAACAAACAAACTAATAAACAGCTTTAAATTACAACTGGTAGAGAATTTCAGATATTCTTCAAAGCATCCCAGGATGAGTTGATGGAAAACCTTAACGAGCTTCAAGAAACAAAAACCAAAATTTTGATGCGTGGATTCATTTGGAAAATGATACACTGATTTCTGGCCCAAGGGGTGAGGGCTGGAGAGTGGAGCATGACTTAGACACAATTCCGCTTCCTTTCCGTCCACTTCAAAAATCTGGGAGATGTCTCTGTGTGGCGCACCTTGAGCACATCCTTTCTCTGTGGTCAGAGGGGTAAGAAGCTCCTCTGAGCGTGTGGCATGAAGAGGAAGAATTTCTTGGACAGAAGCATGGGAAGGCGGCTCTTCCTTTAAGGTGAGAGACTGGACAAACAGAGCAACGTTCCTGTCCAGTTATTTTCCAGATCATTATTCTCCGAACTGATAACGATGCAGGGTGATTTAAAACATTAAAGGTGCAAACCCTCTAGACTTGGGGATTCCTTCTAGAAGAGCTCACCGGTCCTGAAACTTCAATTTTTGGCATTTTCCTGCTGTAGGTGGCTCAGCAAACATCTGCTAAACTCCCACTCATGAATTACCAATTTGTGTGCTCCTGTTTTCACCTGAAGTTCACACAAATCCATTTACTGAATTCACCCGCACGATACAGTGGCCAAAATTACTGATGCGTGGGCCCCGACGTCCGTGGCCCCTGATAAGTCCGAACCCCGAACCCCTGGTTAGGAGCTGCTGCAGCCAGAGGCATGTGGGGGTTGGAGCTGATGATAATTAGCCGGGGCTTGCTGCCCGCACGGCGCCTGGGGGAATTTTAGAACCTGGAAACATCCCTGACCTCCGTGCTCTGCCTGTTCGATCCCCTCCTCTGCTGGGCGGATGGAGTTGCCATCACAGAGTCCAGTCCGTCTCCCTACCCCCAGCCAGCTGTTTGAAGGGTGGAAGGCTCCATCATGTTTTAAACAGGAAGAAATGGATGTGATTCACTTCCCTGGTATCATTTAATATGTGAGTGGCTCAGTCTGCAGCAAGCCCCAGGTACCCCACTTTATCATGGCGTGTACTCTGCCCTAGCCCACCCCAAAGTGCACGGAGAGACGGGGGTTCCGTATCTCTCTAGCCTTCTGTGTCGCGCACACCTCAGACGCTAATTTCAGATCTTCCAATATTGCATCTTCAAGTACGACTCGGACAAGAAATGCTTCCAAGTGGGCTGGGCCGAGCCCACATTACACTGAAAACAACCATTAACTTTGGTGCTGGCTGTTTGCATTTCTTAAAACAATTGTTGTCAGTGAGGACTCACCACACTATCAAACAGCAGCTTACAGAGGCGTGGAGAACCCTCCTTTCTCAGCCAGTGGAATAAATCACTGCTCACTACCAGCGGTATTTAGTGAGATTAATTTGAGTGGCTTCCTCCCCTGGCTACATTCGCAACAGTCGGGATTTATCTTTTGAAGATTCCCCAGTCATCTGGAAGAGACGGGTTGATTGAACGCGTTTCACAGGCAGAAATGTAAAAACAGAAATAGAAATTGAGCCTAATAAGCATGGTTTCAACCACTTCGTGTCCCCTGCGCGGAAACCACCGAAACAAACAGTTTCTGTCAGTCGGGGCTGGATTCTAACCTTTGGTGTCTGCCTCTGAAAGCAAGGAATGGAGCAACGCATACTGCTTCTGTCATGACGTCCCAGGAAAAGGATCGTCTGGATAAAATGATTTGAATTTGAATGTGTCATGGCTTAAGAGAGGAGGGTTAAACATTCATGTCAGAATGATATTCTGGATGATGTCGTACCACCTTAAAGTTTAAGAACAATGGTCTCCCACAAGCACCTTTACTTTTTCATTCTCTGAGGGCGCCAGCCTCTTGTTTGACGTATTAAAGAGTGTTGTGTTTTTTTAATTTATTTTTTAATATATATGTATTTATTGTTATTTATATCTTTTACATTTTATAAATCCCTTGGGTGACCCACCACCAATTCACCCGTGATCCACCTATGGAAAGCCGTATGGCGATTCCTCAAACTGCTTAACATGGAGCTCCCATATGACCCAGCAATACCACTTTTGGGAATTTACCCAAAGGGCACAAAAACACTAATCCGAAAGGATACATGCACCCGGATGTTCATTGCGACACTGTTCACAATAGCAAAGGTATGGAAGCAACCCAGATGTCCAAAAATAGATGATTGGATCCAGAAGATGTGGTACATATACACAATGGAATACTATTCAGCATGGAAAGAAGATAAACACATGCAATTTGCAGCGACATGGATGGAATTAGAGGGGATCATACTCAGCGAAATAAGCCAGAAAGAAAGAGAAAAATA
>PVIJ01024191.1:0-12787 GCA_004024925.1 Scalopus aquaticus
TTTGAATGCTGAATAGTATTCCATTGTGTATATGTACCACATCTTCTTGATCCAGTCATCTATTTTTGGGCATTTGGGTTGTTTCCATACCTTAGCTATTGTAAACAGTGCTGCAATAAACATGCGGGTGCATGTATCCTTTCGGATTAGTGTTTTTGTGTCTTTTGGGTATATTCCCAGTAGTGGTATTGCTGGGTCACATGGAAGTTCCATTTCTAAACAGAACTAGGAAATGACAAGAACTGCTTAAAAGGAATTGACACTGAGAACCCAGAGGATCACACATAGTAACTACGTCAACCCCATGGTGATCTGATTTTTCTCCACCTTGACAGAACAGAACCAAAACCAAACCAAGAGTCAGAATTGAGAATTGGCAGGTTAGGGCAGCAGGTCAAAGGAATGAGGGCCAAGTTCTCCAGCAAAAGGCTAGTTACTAAAACTCCTAATCAACTCAGGTTACCGTGGACTACACAGCAGCAGTTACAGGCTTTGACAAACTGCAGCATTAATTAAGCTACAGTCTTGTATGTTTGTCAAAATAAGCTCATATCAAAAATGAAGTAATTCTAAAATTTACCTACTCTTTCAAAGAAAATTCTGAAATCGATTCATGAAGTGTTGGCTGAATATGGACCGCTGGTTGCCAGCAGTGGAGGAGAGGGGGAGTTACAAAATGGGAATGAACAACAAAGGTCTGTCTCAAATTGTCCATGTCCTATGTTCCAAAATAAAACAAGTAATTGTAAAAGAAATGTCATACTGATTGTAAAAAGCATTTTATAAAGCAGTAAAGCATATTTAAGGAAGGATAACTACACAGTAAAAACTGAGAGCTCGCTAGGAATTCGAGTTCCTTCCACGTGGCCCCTCCCACCTCCCTGTAGATGCTCTTTCTCATGTGGTGTTTCTAGATTATCAGCTTTTGTTTAAGCTTTTTTAGCCCCAGGAACTCCCTGCTTTATGAAACTGACTCACATTTCATCATTTCTGTGTCAAGGAAGCCCAAAGATTCTCTCACAGTAATTTTAAAATGCTGATCCTAAATCTGCCTACTTAGTGAGAAGCAAATCTCATCTTTTCTCCCACAGGAGAGTCCCTTAGCTACTTAACTCTCCTGCCTCATATACTCCACACATTCCCTCAACCTTACATTTTCTCTGTAAATGTCCCTCTTTTCCTCAACACTCCTTGACCCTCATGCAACACTTTCCAGTTTTCATATCATCCCACTGGCCCTTCACCAAATACCTCATTTTCTCAAGTTAACCTTCATAAAGTTCTTACATTATGCCAGGCAGCAAGCTGAGGCACTTCATATGAATTAATCATATTCCCTCTCAAAATGCTGTGACATCTTATTGTTCCTATTTTACACATAAGGAAACAAAGACTTCAGCAGCAGTGTGGCTTGCGCAAGGCTGTAGAGAAAGGGCTTGGTCTGGGAGTCACACCCGACAGTTCAACACTTGGTTCTGTGCTCATGACCTCTGTACTGATACACTGGCTCCCCACTGCTGCTGTAACAAAGCACCACAACTCAGCGGCTTAAATAAAGTTTATTATCTTACAGTTCCGGAGGTCAGAAGTCCAAAATCAGTCACCACCATACTAAAAACAAGATGTCAGCAAAGCTGTGGTTCCAGGAAAGAATCCATTTCCTTTCCTTTTCCATCTCCTAAAGGTCTCCTTCCACCATCTTCAAAATCAATAACATCAGGCAGAGCTGCTCACTCTACTATCTGATTCTTTCTCCCTCTTCTACTTACAAGGACACTTGTGATTCAATTGGGCCCACCTGGATAATGCAGGATCCTCTCCCAACTCAAGGTCAACTGATTAGCAACCTTAATTCCATCTCAAACTAATTCTCATTCATCTTGAAAGAAATTCACAGGCTTCATAGATTAGAACGTGAACATCTCTGTGAACCAGAAGAGTCAATGAGATAGTGTAAGTACCAGTTCAAAAGTCAGCAGACTTGAGACCCAAGAAAAGTCAATGCTTCAATTCCAGGCAAAAACCAATATCCCAGGTCCAATCTTATGGGGATAGTTTCTGCTTACTCACAGCACAGTCAGACTTTTTGTTCTATTCATATCTTCAACTGAGTCAATGAGGCCTCTCTGCCTTACTTCCATACCCACAGTCCTCCCTGCTACTGCAACTTGATCCTGTCTTGATTCCCATGCCCTCTTTTCCTCCTGTCTGAAAAATTCCCTTCACAGACCTTCCTACCCCATCACTTATCCAGGTCTCTAATTATATGTTAACTCCAGGAAAAAACAAGTGCTTTCTCTGAAATACTTTCCATACATGCACCCACAATCATTCTCTAACCATTCACTTTGTTTTTCATTGTAATTATTATTAACCGATATGGTTGTAATTATTAGCACCCTTCAGGTTATAACCTTCAGGTTATTATGGATTTACTAACTATACTCCAAAACTTTCTCTGCCTTATTTGTAATCCTGTACCAATTTTTAAGAACAGTGCCTAGCACATAGTAGGTGCTCAATAAATATTTTTGGAAGGTGGGGGTGGGTGGGTTAGTCTATCAAGTGACCAGTACTCTCATTCCAATTTTACACATAGTTTCTATTTTTATTAATGTCATTTGTTTCTCCCCACTTTCTACATAAAGGTACCTACAAAAAAAATTCCAAGTATTTTTGTAGCTGAATAAAACTGTAATGTATGATATAATCCTACTTCAACAAATTTTCTTAGCTCAAGTTATTTATGGTGTTGCTTTAGCAATTCCAATTAATTAATGCTTTCAAAAATAAACTGCCCTCAAGGCTAAAGGGTGACATATAAAAGTTCACCTTAAACTTAAAGGGAGTAAATGTTGGAACTCTAGGGAAATGCTCTAAACTTGTGCCAATACCATGACTAAGATTATGGCTAGAAATAAAACAGGAGTTTCCTGCTTTACAGTGCTGCATCATTATGAGGGTATTGGAAACAACTTCAATGTTGACACTAAGATTTTAAGTTCTCATGCTTGATGATACTTGTCTTGAATTGGGAGTAGAAGTCGAGAGACTTGAGGAAATCTAAAATGCTTTATAAGTACTTCAATCATCTCTAAACTTCTAGTGAGTAAGCAAAACATATACACATATCAAGGAGTGAAGTACTCCTGAGATTGTATAGTTTGGTAAAGAAATGGTAAATAAGTAAAATTTGATTAAAATATAATGAAACCATCATTTATTTACATGCATTTTATCAAAGTTATTGAAGTATTTGAATGTTTAACATCTAATATCTGCTGCCTTGAAGATAATTAATGGGCAGCCCCTACTTAGTTTATTCTCTCAGCTTTTAGTATTGGATAAATCCAAACTATTTCAATAAACAGCTGATGAGCCTACAGAAATTCCAGTAAAATATGCATGACATATATAACATACAATCTATTATACATACATTACCAAAAAATATTTATTTTTATTTATTTATTTAATTTTTTTTATACATACAAGCTGGGGTACAGGCTAGAGGCGTGGGGCGGCGAGAGGGCTCACCAGAGACAGAGCGGGTAGCAGAACAGGCAGATTAGAAATACACTGCTGAGGGGAGCAGCGGGCAAGGCAGGAGAGGTCTGCCGCACCAAGTGGGATTCTCCATGGCCGGGCATCGAACTCGCGTCGCCGCTGCCGACAGCTCCACAGCACAGCGCTTAGCCGCTGCGCCACCGGGGAAGCCCCATTACCAAAAAATATTTAAGTTAATATATAACCATGGAAAATGTCCATTTTAATGCAATGCATAAAGTAGCCTTATTTTTAGTAAATGGACAACTTTCGGACTGTGATTTCTTATACAAGCACAATAATACATTAATAATAATATTGGAACAATACCATAGTACTCTTCTGTATTTTTATTAAGAAAAAGCACTCCATATTTTTGTTATGCGTGTACTGTTTTTAAAGAAAATAATGAGATTGGCAAACTAGTAAAATAAGCTAAAATTTTAATGTTTGAGGCATAATTGCACAACTGGTAAGAGTGATTCACCTTCCCTCTGAAATACAAATATTCTCTTAGGGCAGTTTTAATTATGAGACCATAAATTAAGCAGTTTTAATCAAATTACTGGTATCTTTGCCCTTCACTGTCTGTGTCAGCAGATGGAAGAAAAAGAAAAAACTCTATAACATCAAAATCTGACCCAACATAAATGGAATTTTTCAATAGAGTAACAGGTAAGAAATGAACAAAAATTAATTTTTAGAAACATCTAGCTTTCATTATTTATCAACTGTGAGAAATGAACAATGTGAAAACTAAGTAGGTGTTGAGGCAGTAGTAGTGCCAGAACCATGTCGTTAGCGGGACCCCTCTGTGTCACTCCCCACTCCTTTCCCTCCACCTGATTTACATCCATTTGGAGAGGGAGATTTTGGCAGGCAGAAGCAGCTCAGTAAGAACACTGCTCTTACTAAAATACCATGCAGGCAAGGATGAGTGGCTCAAAACAATTTGATGGTGGAAACCTATCCCAAATTTGCTAGGTGGAAGAATTCCTCAATCAAATTTACAAAGTCAGCAATAACATTCAAGGAATGAAAACAAGACACCATTGCCTATCTTAAAGTAGCTCTTCAACATCATCGTACCATCTCTTCCCACACTGTCACTTATTATCAGTGCTCTGAATATGTCAGCATCGAAATACCTTCACAAATGCATCTTGTTTATTACCAACTAGAGAAGCGATGCCCTCTGAGATACGTACTGGATTTGACCCAGAACAGAGCAGCCTTCAGTCACCACTCTTTCAAGCTAGGTATATATTAACTGCTGATCCAAGTAACTCAATTCCTTGAGTATTTCTTCTTCCATCCTCCAAAACTTATTCCTGACTGAACCAGAAAAGTACCACTTGTGAATGAAAACTATAATTAGATTCATAACTTCTGATATTATTCCAATTAGGATGAGAAAAGAAAGGAAACAGAATGGACTATATTCCCTAAAAACACTGTCTTCTGGTCTCACATCTCTAAAAATTTGTAGCAAGAACTTAGTCGATCAGTCTCCCCTCTTCCAACTTCCTTGGCCCCCTCACCCTCACCTCTGGGAAAAAGAATGGGACAAATTAACTAGGCAGTTTTTAGAAAAGTACATGATAAAAACCTAGATTAAAGTATTTAAGTTCTATAGCTTATTCCTGGCTAAATGTTCCCTTGATGTTTAAAGGGAACAGAGAGAGGGAACAGAGAAAGCTAGGAGTTCCCACAGTGATTTGGCGTGGAGCGCACCTCACTACTTTGCTAACACCCAGAAGCAGAGGAGCATGAAGGTGAAAGAATCAAAGAGAATTTTCCACAGGTACAAAAATGTTAAACAGTAATAACCTTCTGAAAATGTTAGTAAGAATGGACCCCCAGACTTGGCTTGTTTCCTGAAGTAGCCATTATGAAGGAAGGGAAACTGACACATCCAACAGTTTAAGCTCGCTGACATCTCTGCCCACTTCCTTCATTCCACAGCATTCCTGAATTAGGAGACAAACTTCCCAGCCTCTCTGGTCACACCTTACACATTCCATTCTTGAAAGTAATCTGAAAGAGTAACCCTTTAGAGCAAAAGATGTTCAAATTCAGTCCATATTTTTTAAAAGATTTATTTATTTATGCATACAAGCTGGGGTACAGGTCGAGGTGTGGGGCAGCAAGAGGGTCCACAAGAGACAGAGTGGGGAGCAGAACAGGCAGATCGATGGAAATACACTGCTGAGGGGAGCAGCGGGCGAGGCAGGAGAGGTCTGCCGCGACATGTGGGAATCTCCCTGGCCGGGCACTGAACTTGGCGTTGCCGCTGCTGACAGCTCCACAGCGCAGCTGTGCCACCAGGGAGGCCCAATCCATATTTTTGATGCAACTGGATATACTGAGAATTTTTCTTAAGCCACTGAAAGATACAACCACTTAAATGATTCAGATTTGCTGGAATAGCACTGCTTTTCAAAGGGAAATTGCAAATCCATAGTCATCAAATTAGCTCATGTAAAGAGAGTTTAGTTTCTTGACTCTTTAGCTTCTTGGTTCTCAACCAGGGATGATTTTTATCCCATAGGGGTCACTGGCAATACAGCAGAGTTTTAGCTGACACAAATGGAAGGTGGGGGATATAGTATTACTGGGTCTATCCAATAGAGGCAGAGATGCAGCTCAACAATCTGCAATGCACAGGACAGACTTCCCACAACAAAGAATTCTCTAGTCCAAAGTGCCAATAGTCAACAGTGCCAAGGTTGAGAAATCTTGTTTAGCTAAATGCCAATAAACCATTAGGGGTCCACGAAGACTACAAGTGTTAGGGTTAATAATTTCCTTAATGTTCTATACACATATTGTATTTCACGCACCTAACACATCAGATGGTAAACATTATTCTGGTTCAACAACTCTTTTCACCATCAGACTATCTTGCCTGTTTCTCAGGGCTTTGTTTTGAGGGTGAATTTTTTTAACTCCCAAATAAAGTTTAGTTTAGAGTTTCAACTATTTGAACATAGCCACATTTAATACCAGCTAATTTTTTGGAAGACTCAAACACTTATAGAATTTTTTTTTATTTAGCATGGCTTTGTAAGGAACATAAAGAACAGAAAAGGTAGGAGAATTATAACTCCTTATATATAAAACTCAGTCCGGTGAAAAGAGTCTTACCTCTTAAAGACCTATAAGAGTATGATTACTTCCTACCCAAATGAAAAATGTCAATAATTGTTTCAAGCAGAACAATCAAACAATCAGTATGTTTCTAAACCTCATCTCTCTGTGTCATCATCGCTCAGAGAACAGTTCATGCGTCTCACACAATTCCATCTGCAAAGGGCAACTAAATATACATGGTAGCTGAGGTGAGTTGAATAATAAGTATAGATGAAAGAAACAGTGAAAAAGGAAGAGTAATCGAAGAGGGGGCTTGGAACATTATAACAATCTGGCTTAATAAACCTGTATACAGAAATTGTGTAATTCTTACCATACTTGACATAATTTGGTTGTATCTACCCTACACATACCTCCTTTGCAGAATCGACTTCAACACACGAGTGAGCCAAAGGAAGTCCACACTCCTAGCTGTAGTGCATTTAGCCAAGATGACCGTCTTTTCAAGGAACTCATTCACAGACTGGCCAGTGACCTATGCCAGCTGCAGCGGGCAAAGGGAAGGTACCTGAATTGTTCAGATTCCTTCCTAAGGAGCTTCAATTAAGATGCCATTTCATGTTAGAAATGGAGCAGAAAAAAAGTTATTTGATGTAGCATGTGGCTACCATGTTTATGGCTGTGCACTGCATGACTGGGAGAGGCCTCTGATAAACCCTTAAAATAAAACATCTTATCTTGACAGCATCTCTGTGTTTTGCTGCTGAAAAGCATTAACTGCATGTAAAATGGGTGAAATCTGATTAGGGCTGTGGATTGTAAAAATACCAACTTCCTGACTTTGATACTGTACTATAGTTACCAGTGGAGAAAATGAGTAAAAGGGTAAAGAACCCTCTATGTATTGTTGGGTGTTTTGTTTTGTTTTTTGGTGATTTCCTATGAATCTGTATTTCAAAATAAGAAACTATTCATTTTTGATGTAATATTGGTTTACAATATTACATGTGTATGATTTAGAAGGATAGGTTTATACCTCCTCAGATAATAAGAAGTTTTTTAAAAAAGTAAGTATTAACTAAAATATTTGCCTACCCGAGCAGTATAAATTTCCTGGGGTTGCCATAACAAAGTACCACAAACTGGGATGCTTAAAAACAATAAATTTATTATCTGAA
Organism: Scalopus aquaticus; assembly: GCA_004024925.1. Lineage (NCBI taxonomy): Eukaryota > Metazoa > Chordata > Mammalia > Eulipotyphla > Talpidae > Scalopus > Scalopus aquaticus. The sequence goes on from PVIJ01024191.1 coordinate 7,818, forward strand.
AGCTCTGGAGCTATTAAGTCCAAAATCAAAGTGTCCACAGTCATGTTCCCTGTGAAAACTGCAGGAGAGTTCTTCCCTGCCTCTCTCACGTGACTGTGGTTTACTAGCATCTTTGATGTTTCTTGGCCTGTTGATGCATCACTCCAATCCTAGCTGTCCCACAGCACTCTTCTCCTATCAGTGTTCACATGGCCATCTTCTCTACTATGAGATTAAGGTACTTATGACCTCACTTTAACAAACTGCATCATCTGCAACAACCGTATTCCACTATAAAGTTACATCTAGAGGTACAAGGGTAGAACTTCAACATATTATATCCTTTGGGGGTGGTAGGAAGGACACAATTCAATCTAAAACACTATCCCATTAAAGACATAATTCTAAAGGCTGCTATTTTTCACAATGGAAATCTTGTTCACTCAAAAAAAAATCATTTATCTCCTATATGTATCACACATTATGTTAGGTGCTGTGAACACAAAAATTACCAGTATGAATAGTCTGGCTCAGATGTTTTATCTAATGTAAATGTCAAAAAGTAAGGCTTCAGACATACAACTTTTTGAAGAGTTCTCAGAGGTCGTCTTTCCTAGCTATACTACAAATGCTCATGAGTGTTCAACAAATGCCAGTCTGCTGTAATTCTCCACAGAACATTTATTACATGGTGCTTTCTTGCTCATTTGCTAATTTATTGTCCAGGTCCCTGCTCCCCCAACTAGGAAGTAGACTCTTTGAATGTAAGGTCCTTATCTGCATTGGTTCCTCCAATATATCCCAATAAACCAGGAAAACTCTTAGTTTAGTAGACACTCAATTATTTGTTATGAGAATCAATGTGCTACAAAGACATTCACTGAATATCTGTATGTCACCCTATCTCTATACCGCCCCTCTCTATCCTCATCTCAACCTACTAAGTAAAAGCCGGAGTTCTTATTCACACTTGAAATTGAGGCACTGAGAAATTTTGATATAGCCCGCCTAACACACAGCATAGGAGGAAGGAGTGAAATGAGGCATGTAATGACTTCAAACCCCTGGGCCTAGCCCAGATCTGTGGATGTGGCCACTCTGAAGCACCTGAATCCAGCTGAAAATGCCTGGGTTCCTGTATTTAGAAAACCATCTTATTTAACATACCAGAAATACATTTCATTTAGTTTCTAGAGATAAAATCCATACTAGATAGAATTTCTGAATCCTAAAATAGAAAAACTGGAGAGACCTTGGGATTTAAAAATAAAATACATTTGTGCTTTTTTTCTAATCATAGAATCAGAAATTTGAATAAAACCTCTAGTGGCCAACAACAACAAACCACCACCACTCAAGCATTCCAAATATGTGAGCTGTTTGATTAAGATCAAAGACAAATTTCATTTAAAATGCATGTAACTGATCCAAAAAATGACAATTTAAAATCTAAGCATTAAACTAAGAATAACTCAAACCATTTGTAAAGACAAGGTATTTTCAATACATTTCAAACTTCTAATTTTCATAGAAGATATTTCATAAGTTACTCTCATATATTTTTTTCTTTAATTAAATTCAAAGATTCTTCCTAGAAAGACTTCAAAAACCAAACTTCTTTCACTTTATCCCTTAAGTAATACCTTCTGACTCTACTCTAGTATTACTACATAATACCATATTACTCTAATATGAATTAAAATTCATATATGTGTGTATGTATCTATGTTCATAGGTTTCCACCTGACCAAATTTAAGACTAATAAAAATGTCATGTCAGTTGTCTAGTTATGATTGATATGGAACAGAAACAACTTGTTAAAAGGGAATAAACACTTAAGTCCATTGCTCTGTGAACTCTATGTATTCATATATTATAAATGTCAGATATAATATATATATTTATATATTTTATATTTCAAAAGAAAACAGTAGTATTCTGATATTTTAAAGGATAAAACAGGAAATTGTAAAAAATTCTTCTTTCCTTCTCTCCTAGATAGATTTTTTCTAATAAACACTCTGTAACCAACTTATTCCTTTCAAAAGTTTGATGAGATACTTATTCATTCCAGCTGAAAACCCAGATATCTGGTACTCCCACCTTTCTTTCTTTGTGCCTTTAACATCTGAAAACATGAATAGTCAAAGGATCTGAATGTGTTCTAAACAGCTTGATTATCCCTAAGATAACACAGTTGTTGTTTGCTACATTTCAGTTATTATCTGTCTTAAACCTCATCATTTTATAAAATTACATTTTTAAACTGATTCCTGTCACCAGCCCTTGTTTTTTATGGTTGTTAAATTTTGGAAATTATTCATCATTTGCATTCAGCTATAAATTACTTATTTCCAAATACACAACCCCACCTTATCATCAGTCGGTCAAGTGCCTTAAACCAACATTTATATGGCGGTGTGGGGTGTTTTTCACGTGCAAAATTTTGAATTTAAAGTTAGACACAACCTAGAGAATAATCCACAGTCATTTTATGAATAATATTATTGAGGAAAATAGGAAGAGACAGACTTGCCTGTCAAATAGAATGCTGGGGGAAACACATTATATTAAGCAAAAAAGTTGGCAGTTCTTGAGTATTTGAAAAATACACTCAAGACCTGTGTGTGAGAGAACCCCAAAAATGTAACAACTGGGGGACATCTGAAAGTCTCCCTAAACTGGAGTCAACTAGCAAACAACGTATGCAGGGGTCAGGATGTGATCCTAAACAAAACCAAGTGTGGAAGAAGGAAGCCAAGAAAGAGGACAGATGACATGTTTGGGCACAAAAATCAAAACAGACCAAAAAGGTAAAAGCCTCCTGGAGGAAGGGAAATAGAAAGAACTAGAGATATAAGGAAGATATCACTATAAATAGTTTCCTTCAGAAAAAAAAAAAAAAAGCCTAGTTTCTATGATAATTTCAGATGTTTATGCCCACTGTTTCACATTTCAAAAACAAATCTAGTTTTTAAGGTAATTTATTTACTTACCAAACCTGCTATGGGTGTTGACAATCTATTGATCTTCTTAATGACACCAGGTTTGAGCTTATTAATTAAACTGAAAATTAAGAAATAACATATGTAATTATAAGAATGCCAATATCAATTCAGTGTTCTTTTTAACATTCTCAACAACATGCATGTCACAATTCCCCCCCAATGTGCTATTCAGAGCCAAGAGCCCAACAGAAAGCAACCAAGAAAACAAAAACCAGTAAGAAGAGCGGTACAATGGTGAGAGGTTGTCTGAGACCAGACACACTTCTATATTCCAACCTATGTCCTCAAAAACAGTTACTTCCACATTTATTAATGAAAGGTAATGTTTAATTGTCTCAAACAGAGCCTCCCTGGTGGCGCAACAGGTTAAGTGCAGCACTATGAAGCTATTCAGAGCCACTGCAGTACGAGTTCCATACCCGGCCAGGGAGAGTCCCACATGGCACAGCAGACCTCTCCTGCCTTGCCTGCTGCTTCCCTCGGCAGTGTATTTCAGTTGATCTGCCTGTTCTGCTCCCCACTCTGTCTCTGGTGAATGCTCTCACCACCCCATACCTCTGGCCTACACCCCAGCTTGTATGCAAAAATATATAAATAAATCTTAAAAAAAAATATAATTGTCTCAAATAGCCAGCTTCAGAATTTCTTCACTTGACCCTAAGAACTCTTTCTTTCTATTAATCTTATTTTCATTATTTTCTCAAAACGATGCTTACTTTAATAGGTATCTTCAAACCATATTATTTAGTTCTCATCTGCAGCTGCCTAAATGTCAAAAGGAAGGAGGGCCTAGGGGATAAGGTGGCCCCTGTCCCAGCTGCTGCGAAGAAGCAAGAGCCCAAGAAGGTGGTAACTTCCCTTTTGAGAAAAGGTCCAAGAATTCTGGCTTTGGGCAGCACATACAGCCCAGAAGGGAGGTCTCCGCTGTGTCAAAGGACCCCACTACAACCTGCTGCAAAGGCAAGGGTGATTCTCTATCGGTGGCTGAAAGTGCCTTCTGCTAACAACCAGCAACCCAGACCTGGAACCACAAAACAGCTGCTGGGCTGCTTAAGCTGACCCACAAGTCCAGACCAGAGACCAATCAAGAGAAGCAGCAGAGATTGCTGTTGGCCCCAAATGGAGAAGAAAGCTGCTGGCAGAGGGGATGCCCCCACTATGAGGCCTCCTGTGCTTTGAGCATTGCCCCTCTGGTGGAGAACAAGAAGTCTCAGCTGGTGGTGACTACACACGTCATGGACCCCATCGAGCTGATCATCTTCCTGCCTGCTCTGGATCAGAAATAGGAGTTCCCGACTGCATCATCAAGAGGATGGTGAGGCTGGGGCAGCTGGTCCATAGGAAAAGTTTTACAACCATCAAGACCAATTACAACAACAAAAATGGTAAGAATCCAATGACACTACAAAAGTAATGTCCTGGTCCAAAATATGTGGCTTGTGTGGCCAAAATGGAAAAGGTGAGGGCAAAAGAACTCACCGCCAAACTGGGCAATGTGTACACTATTGTGTCTTCTATACATACAAATAATAACAATTCTCTTTAAAAATGTTTTCAAAAATATGTTTAAAATGATAAAAATAACATTATTTTGTCAAATTTATTTTTTAATATATATTTTTATTGTTATTTATGTCTTTTACATTTTGTATTCCCCTTGGGTAGCCCACACCAATTCACCCGTGATCCATCTCCATGGTCCTTTGTGTTCTTTTCTATTCCATTTTGTGCCCTTTTCCTTCCCTCCCCGCCCCCACCCCTGCCGCTGAGTGTCTCTCTACTCTTTGGTTTCCTTATAGTCCTGTTATAAGTGAAACCATTCGATATTTTTCTCTTTCTTTCTGGCTTATTTCACTGAGTATGATCCCCTCTAATTCCATCCATGTCGCTGCAAATTGCATGTGTTTATCTTCTTTCCATGCTGAATAGTATTCCATTGTGTATATGTACCACATCTTCTTGATCCAATCATCTATTTTTGG
>PVIJ01024192.1:0-12784 GCA_004024925.1 Scalopus aquaticus
GCTCATGGGGATACAGCAGGCCTGGGGAGTCCAGACAGTGGTGGGGACCCTGGGGTGGATGCGGGCCGACTCTCACACCATGAAGGCCACGCCCTTTAGCCCCTTCCCAACCTATAGCAGAAAATATCTCACAACTACGGCCACACACACAACCGGGGGCAGTGACCCGAGGAGATGATTTTCCCATGAATTTGCTTTGCTCTGCTCTACTCCATTCTCCTTCCTCCTCTCCACGTGCGCCTAGTCCACCCCACTCTTACCCAGCACACACAGGTCCGTCTCTGAGCAGATCCAGAGCACCCGGGTCAGAGGTCAGGCCTGGAGAGCACAGGCAGCAGGAGCAGTGGACAGACTCACACATCCCAGATCTGAGCTCCTGGTGGGTGTGCCCATCTCCCGGCTTCCAGTTCTGTCCGGATCCCAAGGGAGAGACATAATGTTCCCGAGGTTCCCAGCACACACGCGCACACACTCATAGGCACACATCTACATGTCTATACAGCCACACACAAGCATGTTCACACACGCTCTCTCTCTCACACACACAGCTGATGTGCTCCTTCAGGGAGTGCTCCCATCACCCGTGTTGCAGCCCTGATGCAAATGGACTTGTGCTGAATTCTCTGGAGATGCCATTCCAAGGAGAACATTCTGGAAGAGGATCCACAGTTCGGGGAGGGTCTAAACACCACCCATCCACTCATGTGAGGGCACAGGGGAGCCCAGCGAGGGGGGGACCCGAGAAGAGGCCTTTCCTCTGGCAGCTCTCAGCTGAGGAGTGTGCTCACCGCCCGCTCCTGCCTTTTCCTAGTATTTTCTTTATCTTGTATACTGGGTCTTCTATCACCTCCAACATTTTTTCCTGCCTCTTTTCCTTTGTCATGTTCTTGCCCCTCATGGATCTTTCTTTGAATGGTCTTCATCTATTGTTTCATAAAAGTAATGATGGCTGAAAATACATGTTCATGTGAGTTGAATAAAGCACTCACATTTTCCTGCGTAATTTCTTAATAAAAATTGTTTTATCGGTCTCTCTGGTGGCACAAGGACTGTCTCTGCACTATGATGCTATCAGCATGGTGTCAGCACTAAAAGTTTCCTTGTGGTTTCTTAATAAAAACTGTTTTATGGCCTTCAAATAACCAAACCCACTGACAGATCCCACACCTGATCCCCATCACAATCAAACCAAGGCTCCCTGCAGCAAGATGTGGCGTCTACCTGCTTTGTCCAGGAATTCCGGACGCACACCAGCCTGTAGGCATTAGTGTCCTGGCTCTGTGTGTTGAATGTGTGCAAGGCGTACTCCAAAATGGAAGCGAGCCTTGCAAGATTATTTCATCATCTCTTCCATTGCCTTGTGGCTTCTCAGGTGCTGAATCACCCGGAACTGGGGACCGAGGAGAAGCAGGAGCACCCCCCCAGGGCAGAGCCCACCTCCAGGGCTGGCACAGCATGGCTGCAGCAGCCAGCACTGTGGCCTCCGTCCTGTCCAGCTCAGGCTCCCCCCCGAGAGCGCCCTGGACTGGTCCAACCCTCTGCTGCAGGACAGTCTCCCCCCAGGGCCTCCTTTCTGCTGCTACACCCTGTCCCTCCCTGCGGGTGGCCCTGCCTCCTCCAGCCAGAGCTGTTAAAATGTGCCCTGTCAGCACAGAGGGCCAAGAGTGAGGAGATGGGGTGGGGGGGGGCAGCCACGCAGCTGGGGTTTCCTTTAGCCAGTGCAGCACCTGCGCTCCCCACAGGGCCTCCTAGGGACAGCGGAGCTTCATCTGACTCCCCAGAATCAGACACCGAATCCTGGGAGTGTGTGGCACGGAGGGAAGTGGAGAGTGACTTCAGGGCACAACAGGAGGCTGAGGGCACTGAGAAAATGGGGACACAGTCAAAAGGATGAGCTGTCTTTGCGGCTGAGAGGACGCAAACCTGCCCACAGGTAATGTGGACTCACCCTAAGAAAGAGGGAGCAGGGCTCTCAGTGTGTCCAGCTGTTTCCTTGTCCCTTTGGCTCTCAGCCCCCCGTGAGTCTCAGCCCCCCGAAGTCTGACAGACAAGCTCCCTGGGTGCCACCGACGCTGATGCCAAGCCTGTAGTGACAACAGGATTGTCCTTGGCACAGCTCTCAGCTCTGGGAGGTCTGCCCTGTGCTCAGTGGGGGCTGGTGGGCTCATGTCAAGGCCCTCCCTCAAAGACGTGTGCAGGAGCCTGGCATCAAGCATCTGGGCCTGTGAGTTTCCCTTTGAGGAATTCGCTAGTAGAACAGGCGGGTGAGGTGAAGGGAGCCAGGACAGAGGGAGACTGAACCTAAGGAGTCCCTGGGCTGGGAGGCTGTGCTGACAGGGTGACATGGTCCTCTCTAGTGGCCTAGGCAGCCATGGCTCCATGCAGTGTCCTCCAGAAAGGACACCATCAGTCTGCGGCTATAGCAGCATGTGGGGCTCTGGAAGGACTAAGAACAGTTGTTTCCAAATAAGACTTCAGTTCTGTGGATCCCCATGTGCCCAGGTCCTTTCCCTCCCCTGGCCTTTCGGACCCTGTAGTTCTGGGCAAAGCTGGTACATTCTGCGTTTTAAGTAGCTTCCAGGGGTGTTGATATTCTTGTCTCTGGACCAAACTTGAGTTGCAGTGTTCAGAGCATGATATATTACACTTAATAAATTACTCAACTGTATAAACAAAGGGATCAAGGCTGGAGAATGATTTCCGGGCCCTCCTGCATCAGAAACGGATCAGAACACATGCCTGGTATGAAGAACCGGAGGGTTTCTAGTCCCCAGGCTCAGGAAGCAGGATGTGCTTTTGAAGGAGAGAAGACACTTTGATCCAGACAACCTGTCACTCCCCCACCCACTCCTCTGCCTCCTCAGAGTGATAGTTCTGAAAAATTCTTAACTGTAATAAAGACCCAGGAATTGACTCTTGAAAGTTTTCTAATTTCAGTTCTTATAAATTGCACTGTGTCAAATATTTATTTTCTACTTATTGAACCCCAAGATGATACCCTGCCTAAATTGAGGATATATTCAGTTCCCCCTAGAGTTAGGAAATTAGCCATTGAGCAGTAATTGAAATTTATGCAGAGCATTTACTGACACAGCTCTTTTCTCCCACTGCTCCATTCACTCTCCTTCGTAGACACAGGAACTGAGTCCTGACACTGTTTGCACGAAGCCTTGCTTTCAGGTGGCTCGATGGAAATGAAGGGTGATCCTGACCCTACGCGGATTCAGGGATTTTTGTCCTTCCCAGACTTGACTGCAAGGGACACCAGAGTTGTGGGTGTTAGGGCTCTGTAGGACCAATGGCAGCCTCCAGCCTCCCTATGGGAGATATTCGGGAAGCCAAGCCCCTTCCCACAGATCCGTGAGCACAGGATCGGGACCATAGTGCTTGTCCCTCAGATGACAGTGACCAGGGACGACCATGCTGAAGGAGACATGAGCTCTGACTCTCTCTTCAAAGATACCGTCTCCAAGGGTGTTTCCTTCAGATGTAACCTCAGGTTCTATGTGTTCCCACCTTGGGTTTCCCCAGGCCACGCAGGCCAGCCCTCCCAGTTTGCTGTCATTCATTATTTTCCTTGTGATCTAGGCACTTCAGTGTTTATGCTAAATTTCTAGCCATTTCTGAGCTTTAGTCATTCAGTCAATGTCATAGTTTCCACAATTGGGTATTTCACCTGTTCTGTAATTTGTTCACAATAATGTCTACCCTAATGTGAACAAAACTTTACAATTCCCTATTTATAGCGAATTGATTGCAACACCAACTAATGCCACCTTTGATCTGGTAAAATGTGTCCTTCTAGAACACTCTGCAATGCAGCCACATGTTGCTCAATGACAGGCATGTGTTCTTATAAACATGTTCTGAGATGATATCACACTTGTGCAAAAGTCATGGTGTGAAATTGCACCAACTGAGATGCTGTGCTTGTTATCCCCCTTGGCGATATACGTATAGTTTGGGTTGTGGTGAAAAGGTTCAGAACCAATCTTGTACCCCCTGTCATTAATGAGCAGAAACATAATATTCCAGGGCAGTATTTTAAAATTTGATTTTAAGTGGTTGTTCCTGCTTTCAGTTTAAAACAGTGTGTGCTGTGGATGCTATACCTGGTGGAGTGCGGGCTGCCCAGAGGGAGCCAGAATTTAAAAGGCTGGCCATGCACCAGGGCTGTAGATGGCTGACAAGGCTGAGGCATCAGCACATGGGTCTCTGTCTGTCCTGCTCCTCCCACTAGGCTGTGTCTGACCCAATTTGGTTGACCCAAATTGTCATTCTTAATCATTTTTTTGTTCCTTACTACCAAAGAGTTAGCTGCTGCTATATCAGAAACAAAAGAACAAACTGATATTCTAGTTCTTCTGAGCAATGGAGAACATTTCTCTGACCAAATTAAGAATGAGACAGTGAGATCAAGATGTCCCCAGGTCTTTTCTCAGCATGGGAGGGGATGGGCGGGGAAGTACAGGGACAGGCAAGGGCATCAGGGAACAGGGAACAGCCAGGGGGAAGGATCCATTGGCATAGGCTCTGAAGAAGCAGCTTTTATAACCAATGAGAGGGGGTAGATTTGGATCTCAATTTCAACCATGTCTGTGGGCCATTAAGTACAAATCTATTTATCGTAATCAATTTCAATCAAGTTTTTTTATGTATATAAGTTAATAATGAGTGGATACATAGATAAATTGATTGATTGATGGGTGAATGGACTGATGGATGCATGGATGAATGGATGGGTGGGTGGATGGATTTTGAGATAACTTTTTACAAAGGGAGTGCTTACACCTCTCTGTCCAGCTAGAAACATATATTTAGACAGAATATATAAATGTATGTATCTATTTAATTTACTTTATTCTGCTTTTGTTTAACAAATTATATCAAAACATAGTGTGTTAAAAGCAACCTCAATTATCTTTCAAAATGTATGAGCCAGAAATTCAAATGCCATTTGGGTAGGTCTTGCTCAGGGTCTCACTGTGATGTCAGCTGTGGTTGCAGTCACCTGAAGGTTGGTTGGGCTGGATGGCCCCTTTCTAAGATGCTTCAGTCCTGTAGCTATTTGCTGGAGGTCTTAGATCTTCTCCAGTTTTTCAGGCACACCATCTCGATAAATCTGCTCCACACAGAAGCTAATAAAACCCAAAGCAAGTGACCTAAGAAAGAGCAAGGACCAAGGGAAGTAGAAAGCCACTGTAACTTTTATGAGTCCATCTCTGAAGTTGTACACTATCTCTTCCACCATAATTATTAGCATTGGCCAGTATTTTGAAGTTGTATATTGGCTCTCTAGTTATTTGTCAGACAAGAAGCGATTTACTGAGTGATGCCGTCAGTACAAACAGAAGAAATTAAGTTCCACCTGTTGAAATGAAGAGATTCAAAGACTTTACGGACAGATGCCTGCTGCAGACAGGTGAGCATAAAATATGTGAAGGGTCTAAAGCAAATATAATTTGTTTCCTAAGATGATTAAGGTCTGTTAGTATAATTGAGAAGAGAAAAAAGAAGAAAATAAATAAAGGAAAGAGTTGAGAAAGCAAAGAAGGTAAGCCTGAGAAAGAAATACAAAATGGGGACAGATGAGGAAAGGAAAAAGGAGAAGAAAGAGAGGTGAACACTGAAAGAAGAACAAAGCTCCGGGAATCCTCAGAGGTGACTCTCTGATTTGCTGGAACTTTGCCTTTGGAGAGGGCCAAGCGGTCAGTGGGCCTTATTCCCTGAAGTGGGTCTGCAGGAAGCCCAACATGGGGACTCCTCCCTGCTCCTGCCTGGAGCCCAGACTGAGTGCTTGGTGATGGGAAAGGGTAGAGGTGTGCAGGGAAGGCTGATGAGGCTGATCTGAGGCTGATGTGTGTCCACATTAATTACGGTCTATGGAGGGGAAATAACAGCATTAAGTTTAATGGTGTCATGCCTCAAAGACAGGACTGAGATGTGAAATTACTCCTAGACCAGGAGTTAGGTTGTAAGAAGAGAAAAATATATGGGCGGTGTTGAAACCTACCTCTCTCTTTGCATTGAGGGATATTCAGGAAAATACATTCAATAAGTTGCCAAAGTTGTTTGAGGCCTGCAGAGAAAACTGGACACTTAGTGGGTGTGGTTGATGCAGGAACCCTTGACAATCTTGGTTGGTGAGTTTTTGGAAGGGAGAAAGGACTACTCTGCCTTCCTGGAGTCTCAAGCTTCAGTCTCACACAGTTCTCTTAGCTCCCTGAGCAGACCAGGGCCTAACCCAGTTAACCCCAGTGATCCCAGGCAGTCCATCAGCCTCCTTTCCAGGTCATGGCTCCTCCTGGTCTTCTCTCCTTATCCTTTGGGGTTCTGGAGGTAGTTTAGCTTGCTCTTGTGTCCTTGATCAGTCTCATGCCTTTTCCTTGTTTTAGGGGTCAGATACCCAATGCATTGAGCCAGTCCAACCTGCCCATGCCTAGGGCTGACCTAGGAGCTTGGGGGCAGAAGGATGGGCAATGATCTACTCTTGCACCCAGAGTGGCCTCCCTTCATCAGTTGTTCTCTTGTATAGGAGAAAGGGACTGTCCCCAAGGCTCAACACAGGGTCAAACAAGACCATCTACCAGTCCTGTGACCTCCTTGGGGTAAAGTTTATAGCTACCTACTTAGGTCAAGGCCTATGTACCTGGCCTATTCTTCAGAGCTTTCAAGAGGAAAATCCAAGATCCTTGTTTGGGGCAGATTAGTGACCCCAAAAGGTCACCCTAAAGTCCTGATTTAGGCAGGCATGCCCAGAGCCCACACATCATAACGCAATGCATTTTAACATGCAATGCATTTAAAATGCATAATGATACATTTTAATAATGCACAGCTGGAGCTTCTCTAAGCACTCACCCTCTTACCTGAGAAGAGAAAAGGGCATTGCTTTCCATTTTCTTGTGAATGTCTCAAAAATTCTAAATATTTCCTCTTTCTTCCTCCGGAGACAGTTTATGGTTCTCCTGACGAATCCCTAGAGTGATGATCAGGGGCAGATATGGAGGCAGGGGATGTGATGGACAATTCCTGCCCCACTTGAGGGGCATCCTGCATCCCAAGGCTGTCAACCTTGACTATTTAAAGCTTTGAAGCGTCACAAAAGGTGCTGAAAATATTTCCAAAGTTCTTTTCTCTCATCACATCCTTCAAAAATATTCCTTTGATGATTTCCTTGGGACCATTTTCCCATCATAGGGACAGTCATTCTATTGGATTTTTCACTTTCCTTTCCTTTAAATAAAGTTCTAAGGTTTAAAGATACCAGAAATTTACAAATATAATAAACTTTACCTGCTCTTAAACAGACAGCATATTCTGAAATTTGCTTGGGTCTGATTCTGATTGGACTATTTCCTTCTACTCATCTAATTAACAAAGTATTCAAGATATAGCAGGATAGTCCCCTGTAATGTTCTTTTTTAGAAATAACATGGCACATTTTGAATTTTACTCTGTTCTAGAATTATTACACATTTGGAATTAGAACACATTTAATATCATAACATAAATTCTTTGGAGCTTTCATTGGAATCTCATGACATCATAACACCTTGGAAAGCTATTTACTTTATTAAGTAACAGATTCTCTTCATGCATTATGGGGCTACCCACACAAGTGCATTTCCACCTCCAGGTTTATCTTCTAGTCGGATAATAGATTGTTACACTCTTTCAAATTATCTTGATTTTTTAAATTATTCACAGATAAGTGACCAGTTTTTCTTATCTTTCTACCATTTTAAATGATGATACTGTTTTAATTCTATTAGTTTTTATAGTTGTTTTTCAGGTGCCTTACTGCATCTGTGTAGCACAGCTGAGCCTCCTCACTTGATCCAGTGAGGTTTTTTGGGGTGTTTTTTTTGTTTTTGTTTTTTTTTTTTTTTTAGAAAACCAAGCCATTTTCAAATCTTACTTTTCATTTCATCCTTTTAAATCCTTGTGCCATTTACTCATATTTCTATTCATGTCTTAATGACTTTCCTTGAATTATCTTTGTATTGAAGTTGTGTTGAAGTTTTGTTGAAGTTGTGTTGAAGTTATTGTGTTGAAGTTTAATCTGGAAGGCAGGTGTCACTATTTTAATCCTAATTTCAAGTTAGCTACTTTTCAGGGAAAGCAATCTCAATTCTTATACTGGCCAGCAAAGAATTTCCTTTCTTTCAGAGTAAGTATGTTTCATCATATGCTTTACTTTTTTCTGTAACAATTAAAATAAAGATGAATTTTCTCCCTTAATTTATTAAATTAATGACTTTTTTTTAACTATCCTTGTATCATGGTATGAATTCTAGACTGGGTCAGCTTTTTTTTTCTTGCCCAGCTCTGCTCCATTCCCAGGGCACCCCAAGCATTGAAGTCCTTCTGTTTATGCACATGTTCTGTCCTTATTCAGTTCTTGTCAAGTTTTGATAGTAAGAAATACCAATCTTATTAAAAAAATGTTGCGCTTTACCCCTATTTATATCATCTGGGGGAAATACACATTATAGAAATTATCTGCTCTCTGAAAATTTAGTGAAATGTGCCAGGACCACTGTCTGGGAAGTTTGTTTTCAATTCAAACTAACTTCATCATTTCAAATCAATTGAAAGGTGTTGAAGTATTTAGGTTCTCTATCTTCCATGATTGCATATTAGAATTTCATACCTTCCCCGAAAGAATTTTATTTTATTTTTTATAAGATTTATTTATTTATGCGTACAAGCTGGGGTATAGGCCAGAGGTGTGGGGTGGTGAGAGGATTCACCAGAGACAGAGTGGGGAGCAGAACAGGCAGATTGACTGAAGTACACTGCTGAGGGGAGCAGTGGGCAAGGCAGGAGAGGTCTGCTGGGTCATGTGGGAAGCTTCCTGGCCAGGTATCAGGTACCAAGCTAGTGCTGCAGTGGCTCTGGATAGCTTCATAGTGCTGCGCTTAACCCTTTACACCACCAGGGAGGCCCAAGAATTTTAATTCAGATTAGATTTCCCTAGCATCAGGGCAGAGTAGCAGCTATAAGAAATTAGACAAACCGGGGCCTCCCTGGTGGCACAGAGATTAAGCGCTGCGCTGTGCAGCTGTCAGCAGCAGCGCCTCGAGTTTGAAGCCCAGCTGGGGAGGTTCCCACATGGCATGCCAGACCTCTCCTGCCTCGCCTGCTGCTCCCCTCAGTGGTGATTTCCATCAATCTGCCTGTTCTGCTCCCCACTCTGTCTCTGGTGAGCCCTCTCGCTGCCCCACACCTCTGGCTTGTACCCCAGTTTGTATGCATAAATAAATCTTTTAAAAAAATAGAAATTAGACAGCCTCCCCAAAAGAAAGAAGCCCCAAATCTCAGTTGCTTAACACAACAAAGGTTTGATTTTGACCTGTGTAAATCTAACACAGGGCAGAGGGCCGCCCTTCCCCTGCTCCCCTGGGGCTGTTGATGGGGACACCTAAAGGGATTCCTGAGCATCCTGTGCTGACATTTCTTCTCTCCATTTATAGGGAGAAGAGCAACAGAACCTGTGGGGAGCGCCCAATCTTGCCCTCACACCCCAGAGCAAGCAAAACCCCCTCTCTCATTGTCATTGGCTGGAACTTGGAAACAGGGTCCCAGCCTAAGAATTGAGGTGTATGGGAGATGGTTTTCCTGTGCCAGTGAGAGGGAATGTGAGGCCAGGGCAGATCTCCTCTGCCACAGATTTTAAACATCAGCTTAAACCTATCAGAGTGTCTTACTGAACTATTGCTGCGATAACTGTATGCTCATATACAGTTAGGTATGAGTCATCACAGAGAGACCCACGTACCCTTCACCCCTGACACTGATACAATCTGCCCATCTTATCCCATAGTGGTTATTTCTCTTATCCCATAACTTTCATCTGTATTGCTACGATGCTTTCAGCTCTCAATCCTAGAGGTCCCCTATCACCGTAGCTATCAGAACATTCTTGCGGTTATCTTTTGACTCGTGATGTGTGTGAAAAAAAACTGGTCTGCAATAAGGGAATTATAACAGGAGTAGCGATAGATTTCTACTCTGATGATGAAAGCTGAGTTGGACTGTCCGTGTTTCTGTGTTCAGAAAGGGCAGGGATCAGCGTGGGCATTGGGGCCCACACGCGATGTGGGGCAGGTAGGTGCCGGTGTTCCAGGCGTGAGGAGACTAGGGGGTGACCATGTGGGCAAGGTCCTCATGAAGCTGTGCCTGCTCGCAGGGCTCCATGGGCCCTTCCTGCCAAGGCCTGTCTCCTGCCCGTTCCAGCTGCAGCTACGCCCTGACTGACATCTAAGTTCATTTAATAACAACAGCGTGACAGGTGACAGTGACTCCTGGAAGCTACGCTGTGCCGTTGTGATGAGCACAAGGCTCTGTGGCTCTGGACGGGCTGCTTTCATGACCACCTTACCCCATCCATCCCCCAGAGCGCCATCCAGGCTGCACCTGCACCCGGTTGTGTTGAGAAAGTGATCTCGTGCTGAATCCATGTATCCTTCCTGAGCCCTAGCTGCTGTCTCTGTCCTCCACTCCCCTGGAATTTAGGTGCTGCCGCAGCGGGGAGGGAAGGCCTGAGGGCTGCACACCAGTCATGGCGAGGTCCACAGGGAGGCCGGGGCCCCACCCCAGGGAGCAGGTGCAGAGGTCAGGTCCACTGGTTCTCCCAGTTCCTTGGCAGAAGGCCCACAGCTCCAGGGTCACCACTGCAGCAGACCCCTGGCTTACTCCCTCTGTCTCCCTTCCCTGCTGCTCTCTCTGTGATCATCTCCCGAATAAACTGCCCAGCCCGCAGGTCTGACCTGCAGGGTCTGCACCGGGGGACCACAGGGACAGATGACGTGGGCCCTTCTGGGGCGAGTCCTCCGTGAAGAGCTGGATGGGTCCCTTGAGCCTGCGAGTCCAGCAAAGCTGAGGGCAGCGTCCTGGCTGCTGGCTGAGCCCCCGAGTGTGGGCAGAGCTGAGTCTCGTTGCCTGTGCCCTGCCTGCCTCTTCCCAGACTTGGCAAGGGTTTTCCCTGAGACCCTCCCGCCCCTCCTGGCTGCCCCACCCTAGTCTTCCCCCAGGTGTGACTCACGCAGAGAAGGAAGCCCTTTCCCCCTGCCTTTCCTACTCGTGCTGCCAAGGAGCCAACCTCTCATTCCACTCAGGTCCCTTGCTGGGCAGCTCATGAGAGAGGGGCCCCTGTGGTGTCAGCCCGATGGGGAGCCCTGTGGGACCCTCTGTGAGCACACCCTACCTCTAGGATGGGCAGGGAGCCCAGGAGGTAGTCCTGAGGCCTGGCTCCTACAGGGCCACCCTGATTCCTCCTCGGTCGGATCACACTCTGGACCCTGTCCACTGGCCTGCTTCCCAGAAGGGACTCCACAGGGAGTGGCATTTGTCCTGGTGCCCCAATCTCTCTAGTGCTGAGTGTGAGGACACTGCTCAGGGGCTCAGATTTGGTAACAGGTGTCGGGTTGGGGAACTGGTTCTCCTGGGAAGTGCTCTCCGCCCTTGTACTTCTTTCTCTGCTTTATCCTGAGTTTAATTCCAGTTACTTCCTTTCTTTCAAACATCTGTGTGTTGAAGACCCAGGGAAGTGGAAGTCTAGGTACTCAGTGACTCCTTGGGCGGTCCCTGGGTGATGCCCTGGCCAGGGCAGAGGCATGAGTTTGACTCAGGTTGAGCAAGGGCATTGCTTACCCTACGCTGCTGAAAGAAAAAGGGCCCAAGCAGAGCCTCAGTCAGAAGCGTGAATCTAGTGGCCACTACATCTTCCTAGTTGCTTATTTGTGGGCTTCAGATTCAGTTTTTTCATCATGGGATGGTGGCCAGTGCCTGCAGACATCAAGACCTGCAGTCCAGTGAGGCAGCAGAAAAAATTGCCTTGTCAATTAGCAAATGTTCTGCATACAAAGGCCGTTCTCTTCTTGGTTCCCTTCACTATCCGCTAGAAGGAGCTTTGCACAATTTCTTCAGCATTCCCAAGTTTCAGGGCCCACACACAGCCATGGATCTCACTAAATAAAAGACTGGCTATAAGATAACATAGAACTGGAGAGCTACAATACTGAACCCAAGATCAGTAGCGAAGGGGGCTGGAGGGTGCCAAGGGAACAGTGACACCCCCCTTGCCCTCTCTGTGCTCCTCTGCAAGAATTCCCCACGTTCCAAATCTGCACTTGGGCTGCTGAGACTCAGAATCTTCTGAGATCCTAGACATCCTGCATGATTGAAGTTCATTCCTCCCTGGCCCTCATAGAATACAGGAAAGAACATGTTCTTGCTTGAAACTGAGCAAATAAAAACTCAAAATCTCATTGATCAACAGAGCTGTCTTGATTCTGATGTTTTATTTTAACTGACTTAATGTTTCATCAGGGTCCAGGAGGTTTTCAAGAACTGAATTTGAACCAGTGCACAACTAATACTAAGCAGCTAAGCTTAGATATGGGCAGTAAAATCTGGCTGACCTCAGTGCTTGCAAAGGATATTATGGGTAAGCTAGAAATGACTACACCAAGGTGGGTGAACTCCCTGGGCACCTTCGGGCGTTCGGGTGTGCTGTCAGGGCTGGGAGGAGAAAGTCTTTCTCTTTGGGCTGCTCCAGCAACAATGAGGGCTAGTAGCTCTGACTACTCTGATCTCTGAGGAGTACCTCGGAGATCAAGGGCTGGGGCTGCTCAGCTGTGCCCCAGCAGTGATGGGGTCTGAGGGCAGAGTTGGATGGGGAAGTGCAGGAGGGATTAGAGAGACACCCCCCACCTTGAGGCAATGTAACAAGAACTGCTATGTCCATGTCCCCAGGAGTCTACAGCCACAGGGAGAT
>PVIJ01024193.1:0-12782 GCA_004024925.1 Scalopus aquaticus
CCACCCTGACCCCCAACCCCTCCCCCCACTCCACCCCCCGCCCCTCACCCCTCCCCACCCAGATGCAGCCACCGGTGAGACGTCGCGGTGGCGAGGGGAGCTCGGGTGTCACTTTGGTGAATCTCGAGTGTGTTTTCACCTGGAGACGAGGCTGGGGGCGGCAGCTCATGACCCTTGGAAAGGGGTTTCTCCGGCTTCACCGCGCCCTGGCGGGTGTGTGTCCCCTTGGCAGGCTGGGTGGGGGCGCGGCAGGTTGGGGCCAGGCCAGGCAGGGGGGCCGGGTGGGGGCGGCAGGCCTGAAGAGGCTTGGTGGAAAGAAGCACCTGCATAGTCACAGGTGGGCAGAAGGAGTGCTGCGTGTTACACATCTCTTTAGACAACTTACATAAACGCTTCCTTTATTATGTATGTTGTTAGGTGAGGTGACATTTTTAGTTTCCTTGTAATAAGGAGCAAAAAGTAAAGCTGAAAGTTCAGTAAGTATATATAAAATGACCATAAATGATCAACAAATTCTCATTACTAAACTTAGCAAAACCTTAGTTTTATAAGAAATTTAGCCACCACTTAAATGATGAAAAGAACAATATTTAAGACAGATACCAATTGTAGCTTTAGTTTTTTTAGAGCTGTAATTTTAAATTAATTGCAGAGTTGCACCTGTAGCAATCCCAAATACAAGTTTTTGTTAGGCAAGCACTAGGTAGATTTGATAAAAGCAAGAAAAATATCAGAGACAATACCATGTACTTTTTCTGTATACAAGTGAGAGTCTCAGTAACTTGTTCACATGGCTTTAGATGCCACCTTGAATATTTTGAAGGACAGAGGAAGTCAAAGCATTTACTGGGAGAAAACCATTTTTTTCTCCACAGAGAAAAGATAAGTGGACTGGTTTTTCTGGAAAGAGACCTTATTAAGAGAGGTTCAAATAAAAACCTTAGAAGCAAGTCTGTTAACATAGACCAGGTTAATCACGCCTCTTTTTGAGTAGCATGAACTTCTTTTTAAGTACACACATCCAAATAAAGTGTTAATACTGAACGCTAAAACCTTAAGGCATGCATGCTTTAAGCCTTTAAATTTTGAATTAGTTTTTGTTTACCACAATTTTAGATCGCGATCTCAAAATTCAGGCTTTTATATAGGCGCCGTTTAAAATTAATTTATTAATCCTCCAGAGGTGAAAGGGCAAGTTCAGTCACAGAGATCTCTTGATCTTTAAAAACTTTTGGCCATGTGTTTTTAAGAGCTAGCTATTTCACCAGTATTTGTGAAGACACTGAGTAACTACAATTTAGTAAAATTCAGTTCTTCAGTAACTCCTTTAGATTAAACATGTCTTAAATTTGTACCTGTAAGAGTAACTCCTTGAGTTTAACTTAGGTTTTTGTTTAAATTTGATACATCCATTTAGCCAAGTTTTTGATACCCTCTTTATATCAAGGAGGTTTTAAATAAGATAGAAGCTAAAATCCTTACCTAGAACAAGTATCCAATTTTAACCATTACTTAAAACCTGGGGTCCAAGACCACAACAATTTTAAAGTCAAGCAGTTTGTATTAACTCTCTTAGATAAGAAAACATTTTTGAGTTTATGTTTTTAAGTAATTATCCTTTGGCTTTACATTGTTCCCATTTTGTCTCACTGAGATCAAGCATATTTTAAAGACAGACAACACTTTCTGTTAGGTGCCTTGTATGGGGAAGACAGAAGAGATAGATTAAGATCTTCTTTTACAGTTTTCCTGTTTTTAGACTCTTATCAGAAATCTAAGGTTTGGAATTTAGCTTAAACAAAGTAAAGAAAGTTGCATTTTCACTTTACAGTTCTTACCATATTGATTAATTTTAATAAGAAGCTAGACTTTTACAGGTCCAATAAGCAATTTAGAAGTTTTTACTCAACCAAAAAGCACCGTGTATAGCTTGCTAACGAGTCCAAAGAACTCAGCAGTTTTTACCTTAAACAGTTTATACTTCAAGATTAGGGAAATAGAATTCTTTACCCATAGAATGAACCAGAATAGTACTTCAGGGTGGACAAAAGAAGATTCCAGTTCTCCCACAGCTGGAAGGCAGCAGAGAGCTGCCAATGATCTCAACACTGGAGAAAAAATCCAGGCAGCTGCTTGCTGAGACCAGAGGCAGCCCCCAACACCAGCCAGCTGTAGTGGGTCCCTCACTTTAGTCCCCAGCATTTTACCCTTTGCCTCGGCTATGGCAAAAGAAATTAGTTGGAGAAGGGTGTTACAATTGAGGATGCCATTTATGGGTCAGATTTTTGTACTGGGACCAGGCATTATTTAAAGAAGGACTAGGTGCTTTTTCTTTAGACCCTGGGCCAAATTTGGCTAGTTTTGAAGAATGCCGCTAAAGGGCAATTTTCATGGAATTGAGATAGAACATTTCATGATCTCTGCAGCAATAATAGAAAAGTACTGATACCGGACAAAAGGGGCCTTTTAAATTTAGGCAAAGGCAGTGCCCAATTGCTTATCGGTCACTATCTTGGTTCTGCACCCACGCGCACATTTGCAAGACTACTCAGGTTTAGAGAACTACAACATTGGGATTTATTTAACAAACAGAGAAAAAGCAAAGAATTACTGAAGTCAACATATGGCCGTTTACCTTACTTACAGCAATGTCCAGTCCTTTAAGTCCCAGAAAAGTAACGAAGGTGGCGTCTTCCCGCCACTGCTGAGGTGGAGCTGCTCTTCCAAACAATAGGCCACGTTTCCGAAATGGCATCTTCCTTCTTCTGTGGACGTGCAACAGCCAAAGTGTAGGGCAGGTTCCCATTCACAAGGACGACACAAAACACAACTGGAGATGCTCCCGGAACTGCCGTGGTGCCCCAGCACAGCACCAGGCCAACAACACTGCAAACAGCAGGTATAGTGGCCAGACGGACCCCCAGACTGCACTCAGGCATTTTAGGAAGGCGCCCTCTTCGGGCCTCTGCCTTCTTCCTTCGGCTGCAGTAAAGACAAAACTGGGAGCAGTTTCCGTCGCTCGGCTACTTGCAAAGCCTCCAAAGTCGCTGGTCCCAAAGTCACTAATGATTCCAAAAACGCTCAATCCCAAACTCTATATCCCGGCGGCTCAAAAACTTCTGGCGTCTGATTTCCAAACTCTCAGTCTTGGCGGCTACATTTTCTGCCGCTGATTCCTCTGTTCCAACATCAAGACAACTCTCCTTTCCCTTTTCCTTCAGCCCCTTTTATTTCTCATCAGACTCTCCACCCCAAACTGCAAACTTAGCATTTTCCCTGGGGCTATTCACTCTCAACAGCAAACCCCCTCCAGGGTGCACGACCTGTACTGGATTTGGACTCACCCTGGCTACAGTACTAGCAAAAAGGTGCAGAGACGAAGCAGGGGCATCCCTGCAGCTAAGTCAGAGGCTCTCCCGTCTGACCAGGGGCTTCTGGTGGGCCACGCTCCTCCTCTGATGGAGTCCGTGAAGAGCAGACTGAACACAAGCTTTGCCCAGGGTCCTGCGGCCTAACTTCCAATGACGCTCATTTACTAGAAACAAAAATGATTTTCAAGGTCATAGCCCTTGAATTGGCAGTAGCCCAGAGCCTGATACCTGCCTTTCTGAACACATTGTTTGCGGGTAGTTTGCTACTACCAGTCAACGAATAAATAAGTTTCCACATACAATGTGTTAAAATCCCTTTTGGGCAACCATCATGAGACAAATTTACTATGCCCAAGGTGTAGTCTTGACTTGGCCGCGAGTCCAGATCAACGCTGCACCTGAGGAGGAAGCGGGGAGCACGGGACAGGGGTACGCGACAAGAGACAAGACAGGAGGTCTGATCAAATCTCGTTTATTGTTCCGGGGGAAAGAGCATAAATAGGGTGAAACTCACGGGGAGGTTACATTGGGTGACGCAGGAGGGTTCAAGATGGGGGAGTCAGTGAGAGCGGCACGGGAAACAATGGGACGGTCCTGCTGACATCATTTTGGGGGAATGTACCTGGAATGGGGAAACAGAAACCTAAGGCAGTCCTCATCGAAACCTAACCTTATGTGGGCAACTCAAACAATTAGGGCCGTAACTCACCGCTGGGGGCCTTCTTGTCCGATGGCTCCTGACAAGTCCCCCTTTTTTGTTTCAAATGAAACGGGACTTGTAGCAGGTGTCCATCCTCAGGGATTGTGCCTGTCTTAGGTTGTCAGGAGTCAGCGGAGTCCACTGACCGTGGCCCAGCTCCCGATCGTACCCGTCATTGGCTAACCAACCCAGCGCAAGAGGAGGAGGGGGTCTCATCATACTTGGTTAAGTGAGGAGTTCGAGCCACCCTTGTCCTGCATCTTCAAGCGGTGGTAGTGAATTTGAATGGGCCGGGCTTGAATGGCCTCGATTTGTTGCCTCACAAAGGTTATGAGCCTGTTGAGGACGCATGGGCCGATAGTGACGGCCAGTAAGAGAGAAAGGAGAGGGCCAAGGAGGGGGAGGAGGTATGGCAGGAGTCCTCCGAGACCGGTCCAAAGAGGGTTGTCCGTCAGGTCCTTTCTTCTGCGTTCGAGGTCGTCCTGGAGCTGTTTAATTTTGTTGCGAACAATACCCGATTTGTTGGCACAAAAACAGCATCGTTCCTGTAAAACCAAACATATGCCTCCCTTTTCGGCAGTTAATAGATCTAAGCCTCTGCTGTTTTGAAGGGTCACCTCGGCGAGAGAATCCAACTGGTCCTGTAAATCATTGATAGTGCTGGACAAGGCATTGACATCGGAAATAATTTGATTTGAAAGCTTAGTGTAATGAGAGAGTGAGACGCCTAGACCAGCAGCACCGGTGGCAGAGGCACTAAGGATACCTAAGCTTGCGATTAAGGGGATGAATTAGACTGCTCGTTTATGGCATGTTCTCAAATGATCAACAGACAGGACAGGGACTGATTCGTCCTCGGGGACAACGTCCAAGTCTGGAAGAAGGCTGCCCAGGACACAGCTGCCAGTCCAGTTGGCTGGGAGGGCTGTAAAGGCCTGATTATTGCCACAAATAAACACTGTTCCAGGCAGGGAGCAGGACAGGGTTGTGACATTAACATGAAGGGATTGTGTACAATTAGTAAATGCAGCCCGACCCAGATCTAGAGAGCTGTTGGCCAATGAGACAAGGCAACTTGAAGTGGTAAAGTTAACCGGCTGAACCATAATGGGTGTGGAGAGAGAGAGCAGTTATAATGTGGGGAAGATGAAAAATCGGAGGCATTTTGAAGGGGAAAGGCTAGGGGGACGGGTTCCAAAACGAAGGCACATCCAGCAATCCTGGGCCAAGGGACCATTGGTGGAATTGAGCAGATCAAAGGCCATGGTTAAGACGGCAAAAGTTTGGGGGTCTACATTCATAGGAGCCCAATGGTTTCCTCTTTTCAACGAGGACAGAGGCTAGGAGCTTTTTGCGTAGAGAGGGGGGCAGGCTGTTTTATCTGAGGGCAATGTTTTGAAAAATGACCAACTCTACCGCATTTAAAGCAGCCTTTGTTTTGTTCTGTTTTAGATTTTAAAAATTCAGTAACGGACTGGCCGCTAAAAGCCGCTGCCATGGCCAAGCCCTGTTGGTAAGAGGGGTCAATATCTGAGCAGGCGCGGATATATTCAGAGATGTCTGTGGCCTTTCGTTTAATGGGCCGAATGGCAGCCTGGCATGCTGGATTTGCATTCTCAAAAGCCAACTGTTGTACTAGCTCAGAAGTGGCAGTTGTGACCCCTAGAGAGCAGAGGTGTGGAGCCTATCTATGAAGTCAGAGAACTGCTCGTGGGCTCCCTGTTTGACTTTTATAAGGGGGAAGCCCGTATTGTTTTTAGCTGGAAGTTTTCTCTGTGCCCTAGTGGCGGCAGAGGAGATTTGGGCAAACAACCCGGGATCGCTACCTGACTCGGCCCGAGTCCAGATCAACGCTGCACCTGAGGAGGAAGTGGGGAGCAAGGGACAGGGGTACGCGAGAAAGTGGAGACAAGACAGGAGGTCTGATCAAGTCTCGTTTATTGTTCCTGAGGGAAGAGCGTAAATAGGGTGAAACTCACGGGGAGGTAACATTAGGTAATGCAGTTGGTCCGAGGTCGGGGATCCAATGAGAGCGCGGCACGGGAAACAATGGGACGGTCCCGCTGACCTCAGTTTGGAAAAATGTACATGTACCGGGAAAACAGAAATCCAAGGCCGTCCTCATCGAGACCTAACCTTATATGGGCAACTCAGGCAATTAGGGCCGTAACTCACCGCTAGGGGCCACCCTGTCCGATGGCTCCTGACAGCTACCGAGTTGGGCGTTGGGTGCGCAACTGCATAAGTGCCCATTGCGGTGAGCATTTCAAAGGTCCAAGGAGTTCCTGCTCTGATATTGGCGGCTGCCAACTCTCTGCATATATCATGATATTCAGTGCGCCAAAGGAGATGATCGCCGCCTTCAAGAGCGGCTTTAATTAGCGTCAGCCAGTCTTGGTGTGTAAGCCAATTTTCAGCAATGGAATCTAAAATGGTGAGGGTAAAAGGGGCACAAGCACCATATTGAGTGACGGCATTTTTTAGTTCCTTAAGATTTTGGAAATTATGAGGTTGGTGATAGCGTTGGGGCTGCCCTTGGGCATTGGGGGCCTCTGTAACTGGGAAAGCGTGTGTAGTCTGAGGGGGACTCGAGATGGCCGCCGCTGAGGGACCCAAAATAGCCGCAGAAGAAGTGGCGGTTGGTAGCGGCTTAGTAATTTGTGAGGGGTACATGCTTGGAGGGTCTTTGGGAGTAATTTTAGATCGTTCAAGTTGAAGGGTGAGGGCGTTATATCGAGCCTGTAACTGAATCCTTTCCTCCAGGTGTTTAATTTGTATTTTTATATCTAGATTAGGCTCTGTGGGAGGCAGGGGGGGAGCAGAGGCTAGAGCGGCGGTATTATACGCAGGAGGGTTGTAACCGGAGGCTTCTTGTGCAAGGGCCTCCCAATCTACCTCCGAGGGATCGGGGTTGGGCTTTTGGGCCAGGTAAAGATATTTTTTGTCAGAGGCACATTTAAGATTGTTTTTATAATGAGGGGATTTTTGAGACGGTTCGTCCTCCTCATCTTCGGAAGAGAAGACGAGGGGAGGGTAGATTTTAGGTTTTCTATTAATTGACGAAGGGTCTGTGGAGTCTTTGTGGGCAGGGTCTTTGTTTTGGGAATAGTTGTTGGGTGGATTAATAATGGTGTTTGGCTGGTCTTTTTGGGGGGTTGGGGGACGATTTAGATTTTTGGGGTGGCAGGTGAGTAGGATGATTTTCATCAGAGTCGCTATGAAATGAGATTAAGTCGTCACAGCGACCCGGGGGGATGTTTGATTTCAGGGTCGGAGGGGTGGTCAGTTATAGTTTTAGTGGAGTGTTCAGAGGGCCCAGGGAGTTGGGGGGTGGTAGGAGAGGGGGGCCTAGAGCTCTTTAGGATTTGTTCTGCCTGGCCCATGGTTTGTTTTAGATCTGGACTGTCCCCTTCTCTTAAGTCAGAAATGAGGTTCCAATAAGAGAATATGGTAAGCGGCACCTTTTTGGGGGCCAAAAACCCGATAGTAATCGTTTAAGGCATCACCAACCCGTAGCCATCTTTTATGATTTATAGTTCCCTCAAGAGGGAACCAAGGGCAAGTCTGTTTTATAAAATCGAAAAAGGAAAGTAAATCTTTTGTCTTAATCCTAACTCCTCGTGTCCTGAGGGCTTCTTTTAACTGACTAACATAAAGTTCATGTTGACTAATGTCCTGTCCCATTGTCACAAAAAGACCTTAAAAATCTTACCTTACTGTTGGCGCAACAGGCTCTCGCGGTGACAGATATGAGGGGAACAGCCAGCCACTGTCACGAGATGTCTTTTTGTCCCCTGGAGTCTTCCTGTACTCAGGCCCCACGTTGGCGCCACTTGACTCGGCCGCGAGTCCAGATCAACGCTGCACCTGAGGAGGAAGCGGGGAGCACGGGACAGGGGTACGCGAGAGAGTGGAGACAAGACAGGAGGTCTGATCAAATCTCGTTTATTGTTCCGGGGAAAGAGCATATATAGGGTGAAACTCACGGGGAGGTTACATTGGGTGACGCAGGGTGGGTCGAGGTCGGGGATTCAATGGGAGCGCAGCACGGGAAATAATGGGACGGTCCTGCTGACGTCATTTTGGGGGAATGTGCCTGGAATGGGGAAGCAGAACCTAAGGCAGTCCTCATCGAAACCTAACTTTATGTGGGCACCTCAAACAATTAGGGCCGTAACGCGCCGCTGGGGGCCGTCCTGTCCGATGGCTCCTGACGTGGTCTATCAGCTGGACCTAGGATGGAGGCCAACGCGTGCGCACATCTGCCATGATATGAAACTCAGCCTCTCTGCCTGTGCCTGCTGGCCGAGTCAGAGCAGACACAGGGGAAGGCTCCTGGGGTGTCCCAAGATTTTAAGAATTTGGTATTTTATGACTTATAAGCTGTCTTGATAGATGCTGAAGAAATATGCCCTATGGGGAAGGGACCAAGAAGGTAAAAGTGCTGTTCGATAGTCGGGGTCCTGGCTCGCCTGGCCGCCGGCCTAGCAGGACGCCGGTCTGCGCAGTCGGAGCAGAATGTCCAGGGTCCCAAGGGCCACAGCTCACTCGTCCTGAGCCCCTTTGGAGCCCATGGAGGACAGAAGTGAGGAATCAGTGACAGGAGAACCCCGACATTCCCGCTCAGTGAGTGGGGTCAGGAAGCCCCGCCAGCTGAGGAGACTTTCACCCGAGTCTTTACAAATGGCGGCCTCACGCTAGTCGCCTTTACCGGGCCGATGGGCGCCCATTTATTTTGCAGTCAAATAAAGGACAGAGAGAAAGTTTGTGAAATTTCTACAGCTTATCTGAAGCTTCACAGATAACCGAGAAATAAATCAGTAGCACTGGAAGAGTGAGAGGAAGAAGGGACAAGGAAGGATAAGGGGAGCCGTTCACGTACCCCCAACAGGGATGCGAGGCCAGGGGGTTCTGCGTCGGATCCTGTGCGGGCTTCGTGAGGAACGGCTCTCCCACTGTCCCATCGGGACCCTTCATCCTCCACAGGGTCTCGGCCACTCCCCGCTGCTGGGGGGCCAGCCCCTCGCGTGCAGCCCGGGCGGCCTCTGGGTGGTGTGTGCGCCTGGCTCTTCGGAGACCGCAGTCCCTCATACAACGACCAGAATGTATTTCTCACTGGTCCCCTCACCTGGCCTGGTCACTTCATCCTTCCACAGGAGCCTCTAAGGCGGCCGCCCTCTGGCATTTACTGGCCAGCCTGTGCCCTTTTTATGGCCTCTTTGATGACCCTGAAAGAAAGAAAATGTTCAGCAAAAGGAACATAGCACAAAATGAGAGTAAAGAAAAACTCTGCGCCTCTCGGCTCACTGACCTTAATTCTCGCAAGATCCAGGCAGCGAGCCCCCAATATGAAGCCGCTGGACGCTGTCACCCTTGAACCACCACAGGTTCTTGTCCCACAAAGCCATAGAAAGGAATTCGCAGACATTTTAGGCAAGTAAGCAGAGAGAAACAAACTTTATTTAGGAGAGTAAAAAAAGTAAGAGTAAAGAAAAGTTTATTCAGAGGAAGAAAGTAAGGCTCCCGAGCACAGCAGCAAGGAGGCCTCTGTGGGCCTGTGTCCAGCATGAAAACCTTTTTCCTTTGTTCTAAAATCTCATCATATCCCGCTTTGTGACTGGCCCTCTCTCCTCGTGGCTGTGCCCCTCCAGGCGGGTGTGCCCATTTTCCCCTCTCCTATCTTAGAGTTTTTCTTTAAGGTCTGCCAACATTTACTGTCCCGATTAAATTTTATCCTTGAATTTATCTGTTCCCATTATCTTCCCTGCACCTCTGACCTCCTCTCCGGAGTATGTTTGGTTGGCAGAATTTACTGCCCTTATCTTCTTGTCAGAAGTCCCTACCTGGTTGTCCCTGAAGCTGCCTAATTAACCTTAACTTGCCCTGGGACTCCGCCGGGGCGCGGTTGCGGGGCTGGCGGCCTTCCGCAGATTCCGGCAAAAGCTCCAGAACAGCCCCGAGTGCGCCTCTGCATGAGTGGGTTTTTGGCCCACAGGGAAGTTGATTGTGACATGTTACAATACCCTGAGCTATTCGGAGCGGGGTGTGCGGCGGGGCGCTGGGGGCGTTGAGGCTGCGGAGGCATCTTGTGCCGGCGGAGACCGTCTGCAGCCGCGGAGAGAACAAGCTCTTCCGTCGGAGCTGAGAGGCAGCGAGTGCTCCCGGACTGCGCCGCTGCGCTCCGTGGCCGCGCACAGCTCCCCCAGGCCGCGCGCCAGGCCAGGCTCAAGCCGCAGCTCTCGGAGGAGCGTCTGGGCGCGGCTCCTCTTGTTCTCCGAGTTCCCAGACACCTTGTCCTGAATATAGATTTCTTTACAGGAAAAGAATGAGTTGCCTGGGACAAACCTCAATCTTCCAGATTTCTTAAAAATAGCATCTAAACTAGAGTGAAAGGTCATGTAAGTGAAAAAGTTAATTCAATTAAAAAAAGAAAAATGTGACCAAGGAAAGACAGAGTGGAGGCTTCTGGCCCCGGGTCCGGCTTGCAGGGAAGCTTGGAAGGAGCCCCCCAGCGAGGGGGCGCAAGCCGGAGTCTCCACGAGAATGCGGTGCCACGGCGGAGCGCCCCGCGGAGCGCCTAGCAGGCCAGCAGGCCTCCGCGGACGGCTGTGTGTGTGTGTGTGTGGGGGGGGCGGACGGAGGAGACGTCGGAGGCCCCAGAACTTTCTGTTCTTAACAGAAAAAAAATATTAAAGCAGAGCCTGACCGGCCGGGTTGTGAGCACCGGGCTGACGGGGGAGGGAACCCACAGCCGCAGCCCAGTCTCGCCACCCGTCCCCACCGAACAGAGAAAGAGCGAGAAACGCTTGTGGGGCTCGGGGACGGGCGCCCTCGGTGCCTGACGCGGGGCTCTGGAAGGCCCCCCAGTTTGCCACACTCCTCGCTCTCTGGGAGACGCTTTCAGCAGTTCCTGCGACCCGGGACATGGCGTCCGCTCCGGAGATGGCCCAGGAGCACGACAGGGGCGGCCGGCAGGGCCAGAGCCGCGGGCGTGTCTGCGGGACGG
Organism: Scalopus aquaticus; assembly: GCA_004024925.1. Classification (NCBI taxonomy): domain Eukaryota; kingdom Metazoa; phylum Chordata; class Mammalia; order Eulipotyphla; family Talpidae; genus Scalopus; species Scalopus aquaticus. Next base: position 11,078 of record PVIJ01024193.1, read on the forward strand.
GGAGGCTGAGACAGCTGCTGTTCCGGCGCTTCGCGCGCCAGGGGGCGAAGCAGACACGTGACTAAGTCAGGTAGACAGATGGAAATTCTGAGAAAGACTCGGAAATGCTCGAGGCCCCAAAGCACGGAAGTGAAGAGCAAGGCGCCCTCGCCGGCCGGGGCGGCCTAGACCCGCTGAGCAGCCGCTGAGCTGGGCGCGCCGCAGCCCTGGGACCCGAGCGAAATCAGGTCTGCGGAGCGGCCGAGGGCGCGGCCTGGCGCTCAGGCGGCTTCTCCGCAGCGCGCGTTCCGGAAGGCACGTCTGAGGCAAGGACCAGGAGCTTCCCCAAGTTCACGGCAGGCCCCAAGCCACAGATGGGCAGCTCGGCCCCGGCGGCCCGGGTCCCGCCCCTGCCCGAGGGCGCCGCAGCCCCCGGCGTGGAGGAGCAAGGGCCGGAGGGCGGGGTAGGAATGGGGGACAGGGACGGGGACGTCGCCGCTCCTCTAGAGACGTTCGCGCAGCGAAGCACGATGTGATCACGGGCAGGGATACCCGAGACCCCCGTGGAGACGCCAGCAGTCGGGTCAGAGCACGGTGCCCGGGCAGCCTCGGGCGGGCTGTTCTCCGCGCGGTGCAGGAACGCTCCGCCGAGCCTGCAGACAGCAACAGGGCGCAGTTCCCTGAGTGGCCGGCTCGTCGCCGGCTGACGGGCGCCCACCGCAGACAGCGCTTCCCTGCACGCTGCACCCTCAGCGGGTGCGGGTGCTGGCGCGCAGCAGGCTGTGGTGAGGCGAGCGGCGGCGATGGCACAAGGGAGACGGCGGAATCGGAGGTCAGTGTTCCGAGGAGCCGGCGCCCCGACTTGTCCTGGTGCTTGAAAGCGGACCTGGGAGGGGCTGGCCACCCGGGAGCCAGAGGAGCCGCCAGCTTCAGGCGGCCGCGCGACCAGAGGGCCCTGGGACTGGGGCGCGCTGGGAGGTCTTGGCCACGGCCAGCAAGGGCTGCCCGGGGCACTGGCGAGATCCCCAGACCGCAGAGGGTGGGTGGAGAGGGACGCCTGCCAGCTGCAGGCCTGGGCGGGGGGGCTGTGTGTGCGTCCAATTTGCCCAGAGGCCCTGGGGAGGACAAGGGGGCACTTAGTGGCACGGAGGGAGATCTGTCCCAGGAGCTGTGCGCCCCACAGGTCAGGCCCAGGGACAGGACAGCGAGCTGGAAGTGCACACAGCAGAGCCCTGAGCTTGGGGCCCAGAGGCCTGGCCATGTTCGGAATGGCCACAAGCCCCAGCCACCCACCCCCCAACTCCCGCCCGTGGCTGGGCTGACCAGGCCCTCCCTGTCGGTCTCTGGGGCTGAGGACGCAGAGAGAACCGAGCTGGACACAAAACTTGTGTAGGGGACTGAGCTCTCGGGCATCAGCCTGGGACTTTACGAGCAGTGAGCTTTCATACACTTCTTGAGCACAGAACTCACAGGCCAGCTACTTTTTCTAGCTCTTTCTGTTCCCATCATCTGTGGTTCCAAGGAATCCCAAAGACCAGATGTCTGGTCACTGTCGGGATTTCTGTCCTGTCTAGTCAGCCCACCAGCACGTAGCAACACAGTAAGGAGGGGAAGGAGGCCCCACTCGGCGCTGGCTGCAGTCACGTAGCCTCGGGGTCTGTCTCTGGATCCATATGGCGAGGTTCCCAGTGTTCCTTCTCAGTGTTCCGGCCACCTGCTGTGCCAA
>PVIJ01024194.1:0-12776 GCA_004024925.1 Scalopus aquaticus
GGGAGGGGAGGATAAGGGCACAAAATGGAAGAGAGGAGAATACAGGGGACCATGGAGATGGATCACGGATGAATTGGTGGTGGGCTGCCCAAGGGGAATACAAAATGTAAAAGACATAAACAACAATTAAAAAAAAATTAAAAAAAGAAATAAGCAACTGAGGGGAGCAGCGGGCGAGGCAGGAGAGTTCTGCTGTGTCATGTGGGAATCTCCCCGACCTGTGAATCGTCAATCTCGCATCACCGCTGCGGACAGCTCCACAGCACAGCGCTCAACAGCTGCGCCACTGGGGTAGCCCTAGATGATGATTTGTGAGAAGAAATATTTAAGTCTTAAAATATTGAGGTAGAGTTCATAGACATTAAAATTTTTATATATTTAAGTTACAAAATTTGGTAAGAATTGGGGCCTCCCTGGTGGTCCAACGGGTTAAGTTTCAGCACTGTGAAGCTGTCTGCAGCCGCTGCAGCATGAATTAGATCCCAGGCCGGGGAGCTTTCCCACGTGGTACAGCAGACCTCTCCTGCCTCACCCGCTGCTCACCTCAGAAGTGTACTTCAGTAGATCCGCCTGTTTTGCTCCCCAGTCTGGTGAATCCTCTCATCACCCCATGCCTCTGGCCTACACCCCAGTTCTTGTATGCCTAAATAAATTTTTTTTTAAAAAGAAAAAGAAAAAAAAGTCTTACCAAGAATTGGTCAGGATGCGCTCAGGTCTGGTAGGAACATAAACATAAAAAGTACAACTTTGGAAAATAGGCATTTTCTTCTAAAATGAAGATACATATTCCCTATCGAAGTCACCACATTGTACAACCCCAGAGATTTCATTCACATCCTTATCTCTAGAAATGGTACAGTACATAGACTTGATGACTGAACATAGAAATGTTTTCCCCTGGAACCCAGCCATTCTACCTCTGAATATGTGTTCTAGACCTCTTGCATACAAGTATATAAGGATACATACACATGATTACTCATAGCAGCAGTTAACAACAGTCAAGAACTGGAAACAACCCAATCTGCAATAGAACAGACAAATGAAGTATAGCATTTTCACAGAGGAATACTAGACTGCAATGAAAACAAATGACCTGAACCTAATAAAACATGGATGAACAGTACAAATATAGTAAACAAAGGAAACATTAAAAGAATATATACAATAACTTCATTTTCATAAAGCTCAGACAGACAAAACTCACAGACAGACAAAACTGTTGGTTTAGGCACACAAAGTGGCAGAATTTTTTTAAAAAAATGATTAACATAAAAATGAGACTAAACTAGGGGAGTGGGACATATGATGGGTGGAGGAGGTCTTTTGGAGTGCAGGCAATGTTCTGTTTGTTTTTGATGTTCACTTTATAGTCATTCATTATATTCAACATTGATAGTTGAGACCATTTTAGCATGTTACATTTTTTACAACATAAAAGATTTGTGAAATAAATGAAAAAAAGAAATATCTAGCAACAATTTAAAGAAAATTACATTCAAGGTTAAAAACTTGATTAGTAATAGAAAAAAATCAAGATATCAATTATGAATTTATATGTACTTACAAAATGGGCCCAAAGATGCAGGTTAAAATCACGAGATACCATATCACACCTGTGAGAGTAGCACATATTAAAGACCTCCAACAAGGGTTAAGAATGCAGAGAAAGAGGAACCCTCTTATGCTGTTGTAGTTGGTGGTAATGTAAACTGGTGCAACCATTGTGGAAAGCAATCTGAATTTACCTTAAACTGAAAATGGAAATACGGTATGACCCAGAAATCCCACCCTTGGGCATATATCCAAAGAATATTAAACTGTCAACACAAAAATCTTCATGTTCCACAATGTTCACAATACCATTATTTACAACTAGAACATTTAAGTAACCTAAATTTCCATCAATGGATGACTGGACCAAGAAGATGTTATGTGCATACTATGGAACACAATGTAGCTATAAGAAAGGATGAAATACAGTTGTTTTCAACAAAATGGAGGGAGTTCAAGAGAATTACGTATAGCAAAGCAAGTAGTAAGAACAACAAAAACTATACGAGACATGGTGGACAATTTGCTAACAAAACACTTTAACAATCCAGTGGACATCAATAAATACTGGTTAAAAGGGAGGGGAAGGGATAAGGGAATGTTAAGGAATGGTGGTAAGGTGAAAAAAAACTTAAGGGGGGCCAGCCATTAAGGGAGCCTCCAACACTTGAGTTTTACCTTTAGGAAGTCTGCCATTTCCTTATTCTCACAGTAAATTTCTTTTAAAAAGTCCTTAAGTTCAAAGTATATATAAAACAAAATTTGACAAATCCAGAGAAATTTCAGTATCTCCCATAAATTATCAAATCAGGCAACAAAAGAATGATAGAAATGAGTAGATTTAAACATAATAGCACAATACAGACAAAACAAATGGAGGTTATACCTTTTTTTAAAGCATGTGTAGAATACGCAGTCACCAAAAGAAAAGGCTAAACCAATTACAAAGATTCAATAACAAAAAGGCCAGGTTTTTTGACTATAATGCAATAAAATCAGAAAATAGTAAGACAACCTAAGAAACCCAGCATATTTCCAGACTTAAAATACAACTAAACTTCTACGTTAGCCAGGATGAAGAAAAATTGAAATTACCCTTATACCTTTAAGTACTAAAACCAAAATCAAAGCAACAGAAAACAAATACACTCCCTTTTCAAGACACTGTAAATTAGTAATATGTTCATATAAAGACCTGACATGAATGTTCACGGCTGCTTTATTATAATCAAAAACTGGAAACAGGGCCTCCCTGGTGGCATAAGGGGTTAAGTCTCAGCACTATGAAGCTATCAGCAGCCACTGCGGCATGAGGCAGACCCCCGACCCCTAGCCGGGAAGCTAACTCACACAGCAAAGCAGACCGCTCCTATTTCACCCGCTGCTCCCCTCAGCAGTATATTTCAGTCAGCCCGCCTGTTCTGCTCCCCATTCTGTCTCTCGTGAATCCTCTCACCTCCCCACCCCCACCTCTGGCCTAAGCTCCAGTTCTTGTATGCATAAATAAATCTTAAAAAAAAAAAAACAAAAACTGAAAATAACCCAAATTTCCATTAACAGGTGAATGGATAAACAATTATGGTATATTCATAGACAGGAATTCTATACAGCAACGAAAAGGAATGAACAGTTAACACATACAACAATATGCAAGTATCTCAAAATAATTATGCTGAATGTAAGATATTAGACAAAAAAATTGTATAATTATACACACATGCACATATCTCTGTAAAATATTAAATTAGCCTGTAATTATGAAAAGCAAAGCAGCTGTTGCCCAGGGATGGGAGGGAAAGATTACCAAGGGCAAAGAAAAAATATCTGGAGTAATGAGTAGGTTTATTAGTTTGCAGTAATCATTTTTCACGTATATATGTATGTCAGAATTTATAAAGTTATGTACTTTAAATATGTAGTTTTATGTCAATTATATTTCACTAAAATTAATAGCTAAACAATCACTGGTCAACAAATTTTTACAAAAGTCTTATCGCTGAAATAAAATTAGTCATTTCCTATCAATTTATATGTGATCAACACGAATATGACAGTCAAATTCTAATTTTGGCTCTAGTTTTTTTGTAATCTGCAATAAATTGATACATCACAAAATGCAAGCCAATAGTAATAGGCCTACGGTTAATACCTGTAAAAATCAAGTCATAGACTACTTCTTAGATTTCTTCGCTTGTCTCTTGTACAGCTGCTCAGGAACATCCCTGGGGAGTGTCCAGCAGTAGTCAGCCAGCATTGCAGTGGGCCATTTTCCCCGGCATCGTTGTTCCATTGATGCGCTATCTTGATGAAAACGTTTACCATGTTCATCACTAACCATACCACAGTTTTCAGGGAAGAAATCCAGCTGGGAATGAAGGAAGTGGATCTTTACAAGTTTCTGATACTGCATGAGCATGTCTTCTACTAGTTCCTTGTAGTTTTCTGCCCTAACATTCCCAAGAAAGTTTGTAGACACTAGACGAAAAGTATTCCATGCTTGTTTCGCATCACCCTGCAGCAAGTCATCTCGATGCAGACGGAATGTTTGGGTAGATAATTCTTGACTTCTTTTGCTTCATTATTCCGCTGGAAAGAGGAGGAACCAAGCAGAAGTAACAGTCTTTTCTGTGGTTGCTTGGCTCTCTCCACACCATGGGGACTGCAAACGGCATTGATGGTCTTTTGCCATTTAACCACTGTGAAAGCTGTGTTGTACATGTAGCACAGCATATATGTGGGGCCCAAGGCTTGTCTTGGTCACCAGCCTTGCATCTGAAGTAAAGATGATAAGCCTTCTTCACTTGAGAAGTGATACTTTTCTTTTGGTTGGCAAATGTCACTTCCCCACAAATAGAGCAGAAATTGTCCACGCTATTAATGCACTTTCGAGGCATTACTGTTTGTATTGTGCCTAAATGGATAAAATAATAACAGTTCTATGGAAGAGTAGCTTCAACTGTCTCGCATAAAGTCTGAAATATTTTCAATGCTCAACCTTTCCAACAGGGCTTTATATAGTGCACTGCTGACGTCAGCTTACTTCAGCAGCCGCCTGGCAGTAGTATTGCATTGCATCAGAAAATGATGCAATCAACTCTGGATGATGTGTGCATAATGATATTATGCAATGTGATGCAATATTACATCATTCTAGGTTGATTCAGGATGTTGTTGCAGTCCTACTGGATAAATTTATATGGTGAAACATATAAAATGAATTATATGAACTATCTTCAAAACGAGAGCTAATAAGAAATTTTCAGGGTTATATTCATGTTCAGCACACCAAGATACTACAGATGAGGGCCTTTTTAAGTCAGTTATGATCTCATTGTTGACCAGTGTAATTACAGCACTTACTTATATTTTAAATAATTAAAATTGGGTAAAAGTGGATCTGACAGAAAAGACCTAAAATTCTACTGGCACTGTTCCTTCCCTCTCAGTATCCACCCCAAAATTCTTAGGTCTCTGAGGAAGAGTCTGAAAAGTATGTTTTAAATTAAGAATTAACCATTAAATTAGCTGCCACCATTTAGATAAAAATAATTTTTAAGCTACATTTCCTCCTTTCAAATATTGTTAGCTTTCTAAATTGTCTTATAATAATTTCTTGGCGTATTCTAATTTTCTCAGAATATTAACATTATTGAATATCCAAATACTTTTTCTACCCAACCATGAAAGACAGATTCTTTCACAAATTGTGGGCTACTATTTACAATGTGATTGCAGGCTAACAAAACACAGAATTTTAAATTTATTAGTAGACAGAACCCAAAATATTGTGTTTTGTGTAACCCCTAAGGGCACACCACCAAGGATTTGGATACTTATTTACCAACATTTACATTTTCCATTCCACCATGCTGCTTCCCAAGTGTTTTTTTTATGATATTCTACTTGACAATGGAGAATAGCCACCAGAAAGTATTCAGAAGACTGCCTCCTATAAAAGTGGGGTGGATGTTGGGGCTAGGCTGACAGCAACCTGAAAAGGCTCATATTCATAGTTCTAAGGCAGAACACTGGAACCTTTAGAAAATCTAATTGAATATTGAGAACAAAAAATAACAAGACAGCAAGAAAAGTATCTTAATAAAGGCAGCAAGAGTAAACCAGTTGCCCAACGAAGGCTCGCTGAGTACGAGAATGAGACTCAGTATGTGTAATACTAGTAAGTCATTGAGGACACTTTTATTTGGAAATTCTTTACAAAAGTTTTATTTAAGATCTTATGTCCTTATAAAAATTACATTACATAAAGATGCAAAAAAGACACTTTTCTATGAGACTTCTATCTACTCATCTATTTCACCCTGTGATTCATGTCATACTCTAATAGAATAAATATTTTTTCCTTCCTTTTCTACTTGCTGCTTTAAAAGGGCAAGTGCCATGAAGGATATCTTAATAGAATCTGCCAATTAATCCTTGCCAGGAAAGCAACAGTTTCCTACTGGCTGGACTTAAGAGAGCCATTGGCATTCCTTATTCCCAGAACCAAAAAGGCCAAAACCCTGACCTTAAATGCAACCTTTCTACTACTCATAATATTACTCCGTTTCTCTTTTACTCACACTACACGTTAAAACAATCTTAAAATGTAAGAACTCAAGAATTACTTAAGAAATGATTAAAGGCTCTAAAGTTAACTACTTTAACTTAGCAACTGTGTATAAGAACCTCAAAGTTAATAAAAATTACATGAAGAGTACTCAATACTAAGGAGGGAACGAATTCTGAGTTAAAGTATTTTATAACCTTTGTCTCAAAATAAGATCAATCCTACAAAATACTTAAAATGTTAAGAATACAATTTACACAGTAAAAATAATTGGATTTGTTTTCAGTATGAAAGTATTTTTAATTTCTTTACTGCAGGTACAATGGCGTCCAAGTCATCAATTTCTGTAACAGAAAAGAATAATAAAAGAGTAGCTTTATCTAGTGATAAGTTCTGATGAAATGAAAACCTCTCTGCAAAGGCAAACTTCAAACACAAAAGCAACAATACTAGTGTTTTCATATGCAAGAAGCTTTTCTCCAACAGTGGTGATAATGTGTCATTATTCAAACAGTAGCTTCATAGGGCACGGTTTATAAAAGCTACCGCACACCACAAGATACTCTGACTCTGGTATTAATCTCATTAGCATGGTGCTTTATTAACAGATCCAACTGGCCAAATTTGTGACATGTTGTTATTGCCCCTTTAAATCTGTACAGTTACATGAGGGAGTCCACAGGGTGAAATCCCAGGTAGAGGCAGTCTCACTCCTGGATCCCCTCTGAGGACTCAGGATTTCTTTTCATGGGACACAATCCTATCCTTCATTCTCTTAGAAACGTTTCTCATTAGTAGGACCACTCTTAGATTTACCTTTTAGGATGAAATATATCCACCTAATAAAAGATGGGGGTCCAAGAAATAGAAATTTCAAATGTTTTATAGAGATTAGCCTGATTCAGCTTACCACATAAACCAATTCAGGCTCTTCTCTGTCAGGTTCTTTCTCAACTTGATTTTTCTTCTAAGACTACCATCTTCCAGTGAGCCAAAGTTAGAATTCACTGTCTGAAAGTTCCTGGCCAGTGAGGAAGCAAGGTTCTTTGGCTCATACTAAGAGTCCAGTCTAAGGTAAGCCCCTGTGGCAGGTTCTCTAGATTCTCACCACTTTTTCCTAATTATTCTGCTAGGCCACTGTTCATAAACTCATTTCCTTTATATAAAACATGATCCCCTGCATTCCATCTCTCTCTGTTTAGATTTTAGTTGCTCTTCCTTTAACCTACACACATGACCCATGTTGTTTAATTCACAACTTCAGTCAGCACATTTGTCTGGACCCTCTAACAAAGCACTAAGATACAGGAAAAGAAAAAAATACAAGCAAATCTACAACAGCGAATTTGTTTCACACCTTACATTATGGTAAGGTACAACATCAAGTTATTCCCTGATCACCCCCAATCCAAAATTTTCATACTAAATGAGAAATCTGTTTTATAAATGAACCTCACAGAGAAAGATCTTGGCTGATAAGACAATGTTCTCAGCTAATCACAGCATTTATGAAAGAAAAAGAAAGGTCTTCTGGTATTCAGTAAAACACTCTTGTAGTTCTAGATGCTTAATGTGATATTGAGTAATAATAAAAAATCATGTTTGCCAAGACAGCGTAATTTTGACCAAATTACAGAGTTCACCTGCAGGAAGACTTGGTTTTTTGAAGCAAATGATCCCAATGAGCTATGCTGAGTGTCTTGATAACTGAGAGGAAGTTCTACAGAAGGATTCTCAAATAAGTGTTACTGACACAACTATTTAAATATTTATTAATGATGAGAACCTCACTATTAAAGTTAATCGCTAACCCAAAGCAAGTAGAATCATATAATTCTGTGAAACTAGGCTCTCCAGGGTACGAGGCAAAAATGTTCCTATAATTTCATGTCTTAGGTTTTTAATTTTCAAGTTACATTTTCCCTTGTTACATGAACTTTTCAAACATATTGGCATGCCAATAGCACACTCACTGTTTCCTTGCTTCCAGTCTACACGAGACTAGCTACAAAACTTCATTTATGTTCACAATAATACTCCAGATTAGATTTAGAAGGAGCCATGTAAAAAAGCCTTTAGAAAAATCTTTCAAATGATCTATATAGAAAAGAATTCAGTAGCGAATAAATCACTTTAAAAGTATTATTCTCACAGTTATAGGTAATCACATTTAAAATAAGAGACAGGTATATTTTGCCTATGATTCTTAAATAAATGACATTTTTTCCCTTTAGAGATATTACTACTAACAAAGCCTTCACCTGATAAGAGTGTATTTCTTTCTTTGTATGGATTTATAACTATCTCTTCCTTTCTACAGACATTTACCACTGTATGTTATTTCATATTACCAAAGAAGGAAAAAATATTTTTTATGTAAAAAATACAGCAGGTAGATGCTATCTTTAAAAAAAAAAAAATCTCTTTAAGTAAAAAGAAAGAAAGAAAAAAAAAAACCACCCAAGATCATAAGTTCAAACAAGATTTCTTGTTAGGCAATGACAGAGTCAGGGTTAAACTGGGCCTAGTCAGAGTAATGCCATTTCTCATTCTAAGATCCTGAAACAAACGCAACCCCTTTGATTCTTTAAAGGATATATGCTTCTTTATTCCGTAGGCTATTCCCAACCAACTATCTACAACATAGGGGTTTCCAGAACTGTTAGTGGCTTTCAGGTAAAAACACTAATTGGTGACTAAGGAAAACAATTCCCACAGCCCACTGATACCTTAAGATTCGGAAGTTCACCACCACCACCACCACCACCACCATCACCAAGATCTTACCTAAGATTTCAAGTAGATCATTAGTAAATTCCTGAAATGCTGGAAAAAATTCCTCATGTTCTTCCAATTTGTTGATAATGCTTTTGAAAAAAATGCACAGTTTACACTAAATTACTAATTTAGGGTTCTTGCATCTGATTGAAACATTTTTTCAAAATGGAAAGAAATTGTCCTGCTATTTTAAAATATAAATTTAACAGTTATTTAGTGCAATACTTCTTTTTTGAACTTTGTTCATCTCATATTACTTTTCTAAAACAAACAAACAAAAAAGTTAGAGTAAATACCTGTTCCAAAGCTAAATTAATATAACATTCCTAATATGGGAAACCCCATTTAACTCAAGGATTCTAAGAGACTATGAATGTATAGCATTTCTTAAAATAACTGACTTTTATATCTAGTATTCTGTTAAACATTAAGAATCAATAGACAGTAAAACCATGGGAAAAAGAAAACAACCTATTGTGACATGTTCTTTTAAAAGCATGAAGTACCAGAAAACGCAAGTGTCAGATTAGATAAGGGTTCCTCTTGGAAAAATTGCAGGTCATAAGGAATATGTGGTATATATCTGTGGTCTCCTTCCCATATTTTGAGGAGGAGGGGAAGAGTTGTTTTAAATTTAGCTGTAATGTTTCAATACCTCTAAAAGAAAAAAAAAAATCAGGTTTTATATTAGATGCCTAGCTTTAAAATAACTTCCTAGCATTTATTTTCTAATGAAATAATAAATATACTGTTAGAGATTATTCAGTGACCTATGTTAGTATACTAAAAATAGGATTTGCTTATATATGAAGTTGCTAGCTAGGTTTAAATTTCTCATACCTAAATTCCCCTGGGAGCAGGCTTAAACCAATAATGTTGGAGTCCCATCCTATGTAAACTTATAGGCCATACAATATGTTTTTATATTGAAAATACTTGGTGTTCTCTCCATCCCTGAGGGTATAAGATTGTTTTAGACTGTCAAGTTGTGAAAAGGTTTTATTCCAAGCAGGAAAGATAAATAACTTATGAAGTTTTAAAAGTCTTTAATTTCATTGCTTCAAGCATTCTTTGCATACTTTCTAAATAAATACCTTTGGAGGTCTTCGGGTCCCAGTACCTGCATAACCTGTTTATTGATATCTTCATTAACCAGTCTACACAATTTCCCAACTGTGTCCACTAGCACACACAATGAGGCTGAACTATCTGCCAAAGAAAATTAAAAAGATATTTTTAAAATGAATTTTCAAAATCATTAAACACTTTTTGCTTTGTCAATTTTTTTACCTTAAATTTTTTTACCTACTTTAGGCTGACTTATTAGGGATAATTCTTAAATGGGGGCCAAAAATGATAAAGGATCATCACCTAATTCTAAGAGCTCTTGGAGGTGTCTCACAGCATTGTTCATTTCTCCAAGTCGAGTATAAACTTCATTCATTCGGGGATAGACTCCATTTAAAGAAGGAACATCAAATAATTTTTGGAAATGAAAAACAATAGCTTGCAAAGTTCGAAAATTTGGCATATTTCTGTCCTGTCCAAAAGGGGAGATAAACAAAGATAGTTCGCATCTTAAAACAATCCCAAATCTTTAATAAAGACTTTTAAAAAGAGAAAGAGTTCTAAGTAGACTATATCGTATCATTATCAGTATTTAAGATTAAAATAAAATGTGAGCATTTATGTATTAAATATTTACCTTTTCCTTATTTTCAACTTCTTCCAACATAGTATCTACTATAAACAACAGATCTTCAACTTTGATACCTTCATTTTCATCATGCTTCTTTAAATTGTGCCAAGGTACCAGTTCTGAAGATAGTGTTTTCAAGGACTTATATAAATCCTTTAAAACAAACAAACAAAAAGTGGTATTATGATTTTTAATAGTTTCCATAATCATGCTAATAAAATACAATTATCCAGACACATTTACTACGTATATTGACCATTATAAGTATTTTTTTAAAATACCATTATCAGTTTATAAAATGTCTATCAGGTTTCTCCAGGCCTTACAAAGAAACATATCATCTTGAATCTGGGTGCTTTAAGTATTATATGTAGTTTACTATTAGTATATGTCATTTAATTATTAAAAATTACTACTAGGTTAAAAATAAGTTTGTCCTAAAACTATAGTAAGTATTAAATTAGAAATATATCCTTTCAAAAAAACAAAATTAAAGGCTTTTAAAAATGAAGCCAGTTGAATTATATGAATTTATTTTTTGTGGTATAATTTTATACTTTTCAGCGATTGCATGAATGAAAAAAGTAATGCAAAAAAGAAAAAGGCTTATCCTTTATATTTTGTTGGTGAATTTTTCTGTTAAGTTACACTGAGATGTAATTTATATACCAAAAAATTCACCCTTCTTAAGTGTACAATTCTAAATATATTTACAGATATGTGTAGCCATCACCATTATCTAATTTCAGAACATTTTCATTACCCTTGGGGAAAAAGCCATACACTTGGAATGATACTCCACTTTCCCCTGCCCTCAACCCCCGTTTTCTACCTATCTCCTCTGAGGAGAAAAGCAGAGCTAACAATATTCCCTTCCTGTTGGGAGGAACCCCTGATAAAAGTGGCTGGGGAAAATGCCCTGACTTGCATAATTAACCACTAATTTTTTTCCCTCTCTTCTGAGATATAAACTGGAGGAACTCAGGCTATAAGTAGCTATATTAATCCTTCTCTGTCACTCAATTAAAATGTTTTGTTTTTTATAGTTCCATCCTAGTCGTACATACAAAGGGCATGACTCTTACTGGCATTTTTTCATTATGACTTTTTTTTTTATAGTTCAGTATCATCACCCCCATTTCCTTGTGTTGTTATTAAATCAGAGATAGTGCTGTATGTATATTTTTTGGAAAATCTAAACTTTAAAGGAAACAGAAATCAAATACTACTGACCTAAGCAATTTACATTTCAGTGAACTACTCAACAAAAAAATCCTGAAGCTATGAAATAAATACATAATAACTCTACAATAATGTTAATCTTCCATGCACATATAGTATAGGTAAGAATAGTGCCTGCTATCTTTTCTCTGTTCTAGAGAATAGACTGGACGGAAGCTCAATTTTGAGAGAAAGAAAATAACTTAAAACCTGAAGAGAAGATAAAAACCAAATAAAATAACATGATGGATAAGACAGCTAAAGAAAATCTGTAGAATAGGGATACCAAAAGGAAGAAGCTGAAGGTAGAACAAGCAAGGACCTAGAAAAGCAAGGTGGATCCACTGTAGGTTTTCAACAAAGTAACAAGCCTAAAAAATGTCTTGTTTGGTAGAACTTTAGAGGAGAAAACCCTTACAGTAATGTCAACATCAAATAAGTAATAATAAAAACAGGTATGTCAATTGTAAGATTCAAGTTTTAAATAACCTAAGCCTTTTGCAGTTTTACAGTTAAAAAATTAAGTCTGGTTCTATTAATAAAGCCTATAGACTCCACTAGATTTTCAAAACATGGAAAGAATATTCATCCCCTTACCTTTAAGGAAGTCAGCTGATCTGCCCACATTTCTATTATTGGAATAAGGTGCTCGAATCCACAATCTTGAACAAAATCTTTACTGAAATGCTGGGCTCCTCCTTTGCTCTGTTTAAAGATTATTATTGGAGCTCTTGGGTTGTGAATAATTGAATTGATGCTACACAGGACCTTTTAAAAAGACAGGTTTTTTTTTGGTATTTTATTTTGTTTTATTTTTTTATTGTTATTTATGTCTTTTACATTTTGTATTCCCCTCGGGCAGCCCACCACCAATTCACCCGTGATCCATCTCCATGGTCCCCTGTATTCTCCTCTCTTCCATTTTGTGCCTTTATCCTCCCCTCCCCCCCCCCCCCC
>PVIJ01024195.1:0-12774 GCA_004024925.1 Scalopus aquaticus
CCCGGCCGGGGAGAATCCCACATGGTGCGGCAGACCTCTCCTGCCTCACCCGCTGCTCCCCTCAGCAGTGTATTTCTGATCTGCCTGGTCTGCTCCCCACTCTGTCTCTGGTGAACCCTCTCGCCGCCCCACGCCTCTGGCCTGTACCCCAGCTTGTATGTATAAATAAATAAATCTTTAAAAAAAAAAAAAAAAAAAAAGAATTATATGACCATAGGTAATAATGCTAGTCCCTCCCACAGAAGAAAGGCTTCCAGATAAGACATTTGTAATTGTGAACTTAGATAAATTAGTAAATGTATTTACTCATGAAATGACTAGCTTAAACATAAGTAATTCAATTGTGAATTTAATATTTGCTACCAACCAGATCCCCCTGGGACACTAGCTATAGTATACATCAGCAAAATGCAAAGTAAAATAACATCAAAGGGGATTTAAGTCATTTGTTTATTTTGCTTCTTGGACCAACCTATATTTTCTTTATGCCTCGATTCAAATAGGAAGCATACTTACTCTCTTTACAGTTCATTTCCTATTCAGTTGAATAAATTGTCATGCTAGATTCTATAGGCACAAGGAGAAAGGATAGGGAAAAGAGAAAAAGGTGGTCTTGGAGATGTTTACCTCTGTATAGCTGGAGTAGGTTCTCAAAGATGAGGGATGGACTGGAGATAGGGAATAGGTACAGAATGCCTGGTTTATTCCGTTGTCTATGTTTCCAGTGTTTTCTTAATATCAGAGATTCTTGACATTCCTAAGCTATTGAGTCTCTAAACAAGAAATTTATTCTAGTTATATAGTTGTCTAGTCTTCCTGTGCTCAAGAACTGAAGATCATTGTATGAAAACATTATGCAAATAATTTCAGCAGTGAATTCTGCAAAATATTAAATGAAAAAAAAATTTCTTTGCAAACTTTCAAAGAATGGAATCAGAGGGAATGCTTCCTAACTCATTCAAATATCGATATATATGTGAGGGCTCTCACATTGATATCTCCAGCCAAGATTGCTCCATTCTTAACTCATGTTCACTTTTGAAAATCTAAAAGACATTTCTTCCCATTTAAACCAGTTCCCTTTCCAAACATACTATTTTTTTCTGTGCTCCCCTAATCAGAATATTATACCGTGGTTTATGCAATTTGCTTCATCCAAAATTTGGAATTATTCTTGATTCTTTCTCCCCTTTCCTACAGTTCTGTTACTAATCCAGTTTATCCTATGTTATACTGTTATATTTCATATTCCATGTCTGAAACTCATTGACTACCTAGTTAGTTTCTCACTTATCAAGTGAAATCATTTCTCCTGTGGATTCTGAGTTGAAGGGTGTGTGAATTTTCTGTTTTTTGAGCTGGGGTGTCCATCTTCTGCATTTGGACATCAGAGTTCCTGATTTTCAGGCCTTCTGACTCAGACTGAAATATTCCATTTGTTTTCCATAGTTTTCCAGTAGAAAAAGATTGCAGAACTTGGCTACGATAACCTTGGGAGCTAGTTCCTCTACTAGGTCCTCTCAGATATACATATATATCTTTAAATAGTCCATTGGTCTGTTTCTCTGGAGACCCCTAACTAGTACAATACCTTAGCTGCACTGACCTTCACCCAGTTCCTTTAGTTAACATGAGTACTTCAAGTTCTGGGCCAGTTTTCCTATGCCTGAAAAGAAATCTCTAATTCTTACTGTTCTTTTATTTGTGTGTTTTCTGAAGGGTGTAGACTAATTTGGATTCCTCTATCAAACACTCCTGTGGAATAATGAAAGTCACCTTTTAATCATCACATTTATTATTTATTATATGTATCTTTTCTATGAGATTGGAAGCTTTGCATTGGCAGGGCACCTGTGTTGGTCTTCTTCATAATTATAATCTAACAACAGTATCTGAGAATTGTGGATATTATATGAAAGGTAGTTGAATAAATAATTGAATAAGTTAAAATTTATCAAATTAATTCACTGAGTAAAAACAGAGGTATAAATATGATCCTAAAGTTTACTAAAATAGGGGCCTCCCTGGTGGCACAACAGGTTAAGTGTCAGCACTATGAAGCTGTATTTAGAACAAGTTCAAACCCCCGCCAGGGAGCTTCCCACATGGTACTGCAGACCTCTCTTGTCTTGCCCGCTACTGCCCTCAGCAGTGTACTTGGGTAGATCTGCCTGTTTTGTTCCCTACTCTGTCTCTGGTGAATCAATCCTCTCTCCACCCCACACTTCTGGCCACAACCCCAGTTCTTGTATGCATATATAAGTAAATATTTTTTTAAAAAATTTACCAAAATACAGAATAAAAATGTTTTCTGTTACTTTGAAATTAATTCTAGTGCTTATGGGCTAGGGCTCATAGCCAGGCAAGTTAAGAATTTACAAAATCCGGCCTCCCCGGTGGCGCAGCGGTTAAGCGCTGTGCTGTGGAGCTGTCGGCAGCGGCGATGCGAGTTCAACGCCCGGCCGGGGAGAATCCCACACGGCGCGGCAGACCTCTCCTGCCTCGCCCGCTGCTCCCCTCAGCAGTGTATTTCTGATCTGCCTGTTCTGCTCCCCGCTCTGTCTCTGGTGAACCCTCTCGCCGCCCCATGCCTCTGGCCTGTACCCCAGCTTGTATGTATAAATAAATAAATCTTTAAAAAAAAATAATTTACAAAATCCTTGAAAAAATTAAAATTAAGAGTAGTTTCTCAAATTTAAGTGCACAATGTCTTGGGGATTTATATGTTTTTCAAATTTTACTTTTTTATTATTATTCAGACATTGTACCTCGTAAATGAATATTTATGTTGAATTGTTCTATGAATATAATTAAAATATCTTTAAAATAACTATGAATATCTATAAAATTTCTTTAAACAAAAAAATGTATAGACATGCAGATTTTTAAAATCTTTATCCAGTAACTACTTTAATTCTAATTTTAATTCAGCAGTTAGCAGTATTCCATTGCTGACCATCTGAGATTTCATGGTTAGTGAATTGAAGAAACTTGAATTTTCTAAGGAAAACTGGTATACACTGCTATATTCCTATGAAACACTTAATATGAATAAGCAATTTAATGATTTTTTATTCAGTAAATGTTCCTATAAATGTCTAGCCCTGTAGTAAAATAAAATTCATCATAAATTATATTTTGTAATCTTTCATCTTTTATAATATCATAATCAATACTGTTTATTCTCCATTGTCATTTGTCTACTATATTCAGAGATAGTGTAGGGAAAAAGTAAAAGAGACAGAAAAATTAGTCACATACTATAAGAATGCGCATTCATTATTTATTTCCTTAAAGCTAAGCCCAATAAGGTCTGTAGTAGCTATTTTATTTTTCTCTCTTTTCTGTTTCTTGAGAAAGTGATTTTCTTACTCCTCAGCATCTTATTATATTAACTTAATGCCAAGATCTTAATGTGAAAATATACTTTCATTGAATTCCTCATATACTTTTTAAATATGTTTAGTATATTGGTATAGAAGGGGCGAGGACATCTGCTACCACAAAATATGTATTTTGACAAAAATTTGGTTTCATGGGAGGGGCTCTGAGGCTACTTTTCAAAAAGGTATTTCCATGTAAATTTCAGTAAGGGCATGTGCCAAGAACACCTAGTTTCCTTATATCCTTTCAGTTCAGTGAAGAAGACAGAACTTAAATCTGCATATCTTTGCCTGTTTTGCCCTCCTGTGGCCTTTCTAACTAACCTTCCTTTTCTCCTCCGCAATATCTGTCTTTCTTAGCTAAACTACTCAAGATGGCATCTGAAGCCATGTGGGCGAATAACTCCATTATGCTGGGTTCTTTCATGTGTACAGGAGGCATATATGTTATTACTAAACTTATTGTGTGACTTTTACCCCATCAATCTGTCAGATGTTGTTTCATTATTTGCTAGCATAGAAAAAAAAACAGAAGGATACAGGATGGTTTCCTTCGTGCGCAGCAATATACACTTTTCATTATTTCATCTCTTGTTTTGTTCTTCTGATTAAGAGTGAGAATTCTTTGAAAGTCAGTTGTGTTATATTTTAAGTATGGGATATAACTACCTTAATGTTTCTACCATAAGTTATACATACTTCTTTTGTAATACTCTTAGAGTGAGGAATTGGCCTAAAGGTGGGGACCACTGAGGACCCGCACCGCACAGGTCTGACACTCACACACAACACATTAGGAAACCCTGATGGTCACTGAGGTGCTCCTTCGCTGCCCGACTGGCTGGACCTTTTTACTGATTACGCCTTACCAGGACCAGTTCTCCAGTTAATTCACAGGTGCAAAGGGCAACGGTCTGAAATCTGTTCCTATTACAACCCATAAAACCTAAAAATGAGGAAACAGGGACATATCAAAAACGTTGGAGCAAAATAACACTGAAAGGGAGACTTGATCCAGCCAAACTGTAGAACATGACGCAGAAAAGTTTAAAGTGATAAAAATGTTTATGTAACTCAAAAAATTGAAAATATATAACAGAGAGTGTAAAAGCTGAGAAAATATGAGGTAGTTACAATTAGAAGTAATGGAGTGAAGGAATACTATATATGAATTCAAAAAATACAATTATGGGCCTCAACAACAGACACGCTTAAGCAATGTAGAGAACTAAAGAGTTTGAAAATACAGTGTTGGAAAACCCACATGTAAAACAGCAGAGAAAAGAAGGAAAAAAAATGAAAATAGTATAAGAGCCCTTTGGGATAATATCAAGAGTAAAACAAAACAAAAAGCAAACATCAATTTGTAAGGGTTCCAGAGAAAAGAGAGAAATGCATAGAAAATTTATAATCTGGGAAGTGAATCAGACATTGTGTCATTTCTTTCACTTCTTCCTTTCTTATATGCCTATAAACATTCTCAGGTGGAAGTGAAGGTTGTTAAAAAATATCTAATGCTGTTCCCTTGCTCCTTGACCCACTGATATTTTGTGCATAGGTATTTGAGCTTAACATAACTTAGAAAGATTATTATAAGAACAAGCAATTTGTGAACACACTGCACTTAAGATACAAGAAAGCACTTGGCAGCCTCTGTTGTGGTTTAATAAGCAGTAACTTATAGGACAGTAATTAATATTAATATTTTCTCATATTTTTTTAAATTTTTTACTGAAGTAAACATTTGTTTATAAGATTATACGTTTCAGGTCTATATCATTAAAAATCAGCATTTTTACATACTGCATTAAACTCACCACTGAAAGTCAATTCCATCTTTCACCATACATAAAAGTCACTCCTTTTACCTAATTTATGGGTACCCCTCTCCTTCCCCTCTGATAATCACCAATTTGGACTTGTAGTCTAAATTTTATTTGTTATAATGATGCTACCCAAAGTAAGGACTGAATGACAATGTTATTGAAACAGACTAAGTGATATAAATGAATAAAATGACTAAATTCAGCTACTAGTTTTTGGAACATAAAACTGTTTTAACTTAAAAGACTGTCAGCATGGAATACTTTGAAAATTAAGTCAGTGATATTATAATAACTAAACTCAAAGATGTTTAAAAATAATATTAATCATAAAATTTTTATTATAAGCACAGTATTTTAAAATATTTCTAATACAGCAGCATCAGAATTTATGTTTAATAATGTGATAATCGATAAGAAAATAATTGATGGTTTTAAACAGTCTTATTTTTTATCTCAATCAATAAATATGCTGTATTAATAATCTAACTCCAAAGAAGTAATATTGAATACTTCATATTTCAGATAAAGGATTGTATAATAGCTAATATTTTGTATGTTGATTTTTAACAAAATCATTCACCAAGTTTATTTTTAGCGAATAAAGTTATTGTCAGAATGAAAATATCATTTCAATCTGCCTGGAATTCGATTAACTCTTTTTAGAAGAATCAATGGAACCACATTTATAGGACTTTAGCACATGATAAGCAAATTCCTGTGTCATGAACTTGATTTTTCTATCCATATAACATGATTGGCAGTATTGAAGCTCATTTTTATCAGTTTTAAAACCATGTGTCTAGCATAGAAGGATTAAAGATCTGCAATTAAGTAGAAATGATAATATTGTTTACAGCAATCAGAGGACTGACATTTATTTTAATATCAGCTTTGTGAAGTGACTTGGGTGTTCATTTATCCATTGCCATTCACAATTTGTGAAGCAATTTATAAATAGCACTTGCCTCTGTTTTGACTGCTAAGTGAAATTTACTGCAATATTTTATGGAGCATTTCAGAGGTCACACATCCCTTTATTTTTGTTACCATTTTTATATTTTTTACTTAACTCTTCCATTTATTGCCAATTTTCATTTCAGGATTCCTGTCATAACTTAGGAAACATGCATTGGTCTCCCAGTATTTTTCTCCTCTCTGTAAAAGTCAGCAGAATAACAATGAAACAATCAGAAATGAGTTTATAAGGAACATAACCGTCTAGTTTATCATCCAAAGTAGGACACTTATGAGACGTTAGTTCAGTAAGCATAAGCTGAGACTGGGCAAGCTAGGATGTTTCTTCCATGTATTCATAGGTCATTAAAGAAATCCCTACACTATGGTTGTGTAGTTTCTTGCTTTCTATGTCATAAAGTCTCCAACTGGCTGAAATTCTGTTACAGAATGCATTCCTGTGAAAGGGGGAGGAGCACCACGGCACAGTGACCCCAGGAATCTACACCATTTTCTCCTCCCCCAATTACATGCAACTGCTGTTGGAGTACAGTTCCCAGAATGCCATGAACCAAACTTCCCAAATGGGGTACAGTTGGGAAGTAATGAAGTAAAATTATAAATTGAGGTGGAATGAAGGAGGAAAGTGATACACAAAGAAGAGACATTTGGGTGAGAAACACCAGGGCAGGCTGTCCCTGGTCCTGGGCAGAGACAATCACAGTTGTTATCTTGACCTCATGGTGGATACATGGAAAACTTTGAATTTCAGGTCTCTCCTGTCCTACCTCTCCGGGACCTCTTAATCCCTTTCTTGCGGTTCCCCACTGGAAAGCAGATAAGTCGTTTGGCAAGCTTTTGGGCCTCATTCACCCTGCTCTGGACCTAGTCTTTTTAGCTTGGCATTTGCCCATAAAGAACAGGTAATTTTTGGAGTTTAATCAGGAGTTTTTTAAATCTTCTCTCTTCTTTCTTTCTGCCATTGGAAATATCACATTAATTATAGATATGTTCGCACACCGTATGAGCCCATTTTCTTTGCTTTTATGTGCATGCATGGGTGAACCCTTAGAATGTACAACATGAGAAGGAGATAATTATCTCCTTAACAGTTTGGGGTTTCTGAGTATCCCTCAGTTGTGCAAATACAATCCCAATGGATAAGCAACAATCTATGAACGTGTTTATATTTAGTGATTAATACAAAATTTATGATAAGTCATTGAATATTTGATGTATACCCAATAATAGGAAAACCCATTGGTGAGATTGAATACTGGTTGCTAACTGTGATATCCATAAGTAGAATGGTTGGAGCTATAAAATGTTCTTCGTGGAATGCTCAGTTAACATATTATATCAAGATTTCTTGAATCAAATGTATGTAGACATAATGAATAGCATTGTCCCTTATATATTGTAAATATGGAAATATGGTGATCAGCTTGATAACCCAGAATTGATTTAACTGAACTCAGTAGGTCCATTCTTTTGGTAGGTGTCTTGGCCAAATTAAAAGACATCGCCAAGATCGAGTGCACAAAGGACAATTATTCATATCTGTGTGACAAAAAAAATGTGACAGCAAAACTAGCTATTTCCAAAGTAACTGAGAGGCGACAATGAGGTGGAGTTATATAGCACTATTTAGTGTGAGAGGGAGCCTGTAGGAAAGTCTTTGTTCCAGAAGCTGGTATCTTCTCATCCTTATCTTCATTTGGGGAGGTCTGCAAAAACATACCTTCAGGGAAAATGAACGTTTGCCACATGTGTGATTCTTATCTCATCTAGGTTTTACTTGTAGCCAAGAAACCTGTGCATAAAGTGACCATGCGTGGTGACTTGGGTCAACGGGAAAATTTCCTTAACTTTAACTATCACGTGCTTGCATTAGCATAAAAATTATTTTATATTGAAGACATTTGAGATTCAACATACCGAAAATCTCAGAATTTCTCTTTTCTGATTTAAAGCAGCAATTACTGGGAAAGGAGGCTATAAAACCTCACCAGGGGAGCTTCATGTTCCTGATAGAGACAAAAGACCACTCATATCCATACAGAGAAGTAAGGCCTGCTTTCTTATCTCCCATCTGTTCTAAAAACCTATTTGTTTTCCTAATGAAACCTATTTGTGTTTCTCAAAGCTTTCCCTTACTCTACTCTTCCTCTACTAATTTTCAATATTTTAACTTTAATCAACAAACCAGCAATTTATTCTTTGGTTCCTCTACAACATAAACATTTTTCTCCATTTGTTCTAACTTTTGTCAGTTTAATTTGCAGTTCCTAGAACTAAATTTGAGAGAGCAGAGGAAGATTTTGTCCTCTTCTATAAGAGGCACCTCAAACTCACATTAGAGTGACATATACTTATAGAGTTTTGATGGTTTCCAGGGTTTTGTCATGGGGAAAATAGAGATAAAATAATAATGCACAATTAGTAGTTTCACTGAGAAGAGTCAGTAAATTTAAAATGCTTAGAATGATGACTGACAAGTAGCAACACTGAATATTATGTTACCTATACTTTTGAAGTTCTAATGTCAAAGAATGTTGTCCACCATTTAAATAATATTTTTCTCTAATGAAGATAAAAAGTTATCCTGTGTTTTAGGACCTGAAAGTGATAACTGTCAGATACACATTTTTTTTTTAATGGAATAAAGCAGGTCATGAATGTTAGATACATACAGAGAAATGTTTTTAAGGCCGGGTTATTCACAGACAGAGTTGCTAAGCTTGATTTAAGATTAATCTCCATAAAAAATTAAAAATAAGAATATGCACAAACAAGTAATTCTTATGCTTATAAATGGAAAATAAATTTAATTAACATTTAGATTCTTTCCAAATGCACAGTTCTATAATTAAGAACACATTTTAAAATAGTGGCCTTCAAAGCATCTTCCAAATAGGCTCAAGAAAACAACAGCAAAACAAGTTTTTTCATGTTCAATTTATTTGATTTTTATCTTTGAAAATAAGACCATGTTTATCTGAGCAAACAATTTAATTTCATAGATACTAAACATTAGAAATTTGTGAACAGTTCTCAAAGGATACCATTAACTTTTTCATATGCTTAGAAATAGTAGATATAGACTGCAAAAGCAATTTTAAATAATCATAAAGATAAAAATGTTAGATTTTTTTTTTCTAAAGCAGCTCATCATCTTAAAGAATAATGCCTGATCACAACTAGTACAATGGAAATAAATTTTACTGATCCAATCCCATAGCTCCTTTATTGATATGCCTTTGAAAAATTGGGCATAAAAATGCTTCATTTTAAATATTACTTTCATTTTCAGGTCAAAGCCAAAGGGTACTTAATTTGTCCAATTTTGTAAAAAATGCATTTAAGCACCCAAAATCGGTTGTGGTGTGTAATACGGATTCTGAGAACTTTCCCGATGATTAAGATTCCAGATTTCCCATAAAAGAAACCAGGCAGCTATCAGTGAGTAAGATAAGGTGCACTGCAAAGCTTTTCTGCTCTAAGCTTGGTGAAGAGTGGCTAGACAGCTATTATTATAAAAATTACTTCTTTCCCCAAATAAAGATGTCACCCATCTAGAGAGTATATGCTGCCATTTGCTTTTGTCATTTAAGAAGTGCTCAGCAGAGAGAGAATTTAATATAAAACTTTTATTAAAAGGCAACTGTGATTTAATATCAAAGGCAATACAGAGACATCATTGAAAGAGGAAAAAAGAATCTTAACCTTCCTTAGGGGCAGTCCAGATATATTATCCTCTTTCACAGTTCTTTCTTTTCCATGCCATTCTTCGTTTACATCCTCTCCCCATTGTAAAGGAAAGGATGGGACCATTACAATTTTTTTTTTATTCACAGTCAAATATATTACTGCTGTTGGATTAACTTGTCTATATCTTGTCAAACATCACTGTCACTTTTTTAGTCTTCTCAGTGAATGCAACTCTATACAACTTCTCCAAAAATTTTATCTAGAAACAAATCTTATTTGTTTTTTAAATTTTATTTCTAACTATCATAAAGTTTAAAATGTAGTTATTTCAGTAAAAGTTTATTTTGTAAAATTAATATAAATTTGAAATTAGATTCTCAATTATTAAAGACTTTAGTAAATCCTAAACATTATGTGTATATATAAGCATGCACATGTGCATACAAATGTATGTGTGTATTATATATACACATACATATACAAAATAAGCCCTGTTATACTTATGTATAGTTGCATATATTATTTTAGACTTCCTTTTTTTAAGTCAACATAAGCCTAAGGAATTGGTTAATGATGTGTGTTATTTCATACTAGTTTAGAAATTCACTTTTGACAATTTGTATCCAAGATATTAATTTGAAACATCTACATACAATTTATGTAAAATTGGTATATAAATAAAGAAAATAAAATGCAGATAATTTTTAGATGAGTGACTGGAAGGGATTTGGGTTTCAGAGTACAGAAAATATGGTAAATCATAAAACAAGAAAGTTGTCAAACATTGGAGTAAGTCAACTGTCAATATCTAATGACCTATAATTTGGAAACAGAAGGCAAATTCTGAGATCTACACAGAACATATCTTATAAGAGAACACAAATAAAGCCAGGGTTAGCAAATGTAGAGAAAATATGCTTTCTTTCAAATGCAGTTGTTGAAACTCTTTTTCCTTATTTTCTGAACTCTGAGTAACACACGCATACACACACAAACACAATTCTAATAACAAGCATCCCCTCCTTCATGTGGATTTGAGCACCTAATTAGCACCATCATAATATTCCAAACAACTTCATAATGTCTCTTTATAGTTATTGGCATAATGCCAGTTTACAACATTGTAGGTGATTTAGAGGTATAGCATCACATCTCTCACATGGATGTGACCACATCGTATGTCATGAGTTTTTAAAAATTTTATTTACTGGGCCTCCCTGGTGGCACAACGGGTTAAGTCCAACACTGTGGAGCCGTCTGGGGCTGCTGCAGTGGCACAAGTTAGATGCCCACATAGCGCAGTAGACCTTTCCTGCCTATCCCGCTGCTCCCCTCAGCAGTGTATTTTCGTCGATCTGCCTGTTCTATCCCCTGTTCTGTCTCTGGTGAATCCTCTTACCGCCCCAGACCTCTGGCCTACACCCCAGCTTGTATGCAAAAATAAATAATTAAAAAAAATTACTTATTTTTGCATAGAAGAAATGGGGTGCAGGTCACAGGGTAAGAGTCTTCACCAGAGACAGAGTGGGGAGCAGAACAGGCAGATCTACTGAAACGCACTGCTGAGGGGAGCAGCAGGTGAGACAGGAGAGGTCTGCTGTGCCATGTAGGTTAACTCCCTAGCAGAGCATCACACTCAGGCTAGGGTGGTGGGCCTTCACAGTGTCTTTCATGGAGGTAATGCTGAGACTTAAACCCTAGGCCACTAGGGAGGACCATCTATGTCATGATTTAGCATATTTCTTTGGAAATAGGTCCAGATCATTGCACTTACAATAGTTTTTTTTTTTTTTAAACTGATTTTTTTTTTTATTGTTATTTATGTCTTTTACATTTTGTATTCCCCTTGGGCAGCCCACCACCAATTCACCCGTGATCCATCTCCATGGTCCCCTGTATTCTCCTCTCTTCCATTTTGTGCCCTTATCCTCCCCTCCCCTCACCGCTGAGTGTCTCTCTCCCACCCGGCCTCCCTATAGTCCTGTTATAAGTGAAACCAATCGATATTTTTCTTTTTCTTTCTGGCTTATTTCACTGAGTATGATCCCCTCTACTTCCATCCATGTCACTGCAAATTGCATGTGTTTATCTTCTTTCCATGCTGAATAGTATTCCATTGTGTATATGTACCACATTTTCTGGATCCAATCATCTATTTTTGGACATCTGGGTTGCTTCCATACCTTTGCTATTGTGAATAGTGCTGCAATGAACATACGGGTGCATGTATCCTTTCAGATTAGTGTTTTTGTGTCCTTTGGGTAAATTCCCAAAAGTGGTATTGCTGGGTCGTATGGGAGCTCCGTGTTTAGCAATTTGAGGAATCAACATACAGCTTTCCATAGTGGTTGGACCAGTTCACATTCCCACCACCAGTGTAGAAGATTTCCTTTTTCTCCACATCCTTTCCAGCATTTGTTGTTGCCTGTGTTTATAATGGGTGCCATCCTCTCAGGTGTGAGGTGGTATCTCATAGTGGTTTTGATTTGCATTTCCTTGATTATAAGTGATGTTGAGCATTTTTTCATGTATCTGTTGGCCATTTGCTTTTCTTCTTTGGAGAAGTGCCTTTTGAGCTTTTCTGCCCATTTTTTGACTGGGTTGTTGGCTTTGTTTTTGTTGAGTTGTGTGAGTCCCTCGGAAATTTTTGTTATCAGTCCTTTATCAGATGTATTGTTTGCAAAAATATTTTCCCAGTTGCTAGGGTGTCTGTTAGTTTTGGTTAATGTCTCTTTTGCTGTACAGAAGCTTTTTATTTTGATGTAATCCCATCTGTTTATCTTGTCTTTCACTTCCTTCGCTTTGAGGGATGAGTCTTTCAAGATTTTGCTGAGATGTATGTCGTGTAGAGTTTTGCCTATATTTTCTTCTATACATTTTATGGTTTCAGGTCTTACATC
>PVIJ01024196.1:0-12773 GCA_004024925.1 Scalopus aquaticus
CCGCAGGGCTCCTCTGCCTGGATCCTCCCCCTCCCAACCCCCGCCCCCTCCTCCCCCACACAGGCCAATGGCCACCCCAGCGTGGACGACGACGAGCCCGCACCCAGCAGAGCCCAAGGCCCGAGCGTTCGTGATGCGCCTTAGAAACCCTCGCGATGCCTGGAACCGGTTCCCACGTAGGCTCCACCCCGGGTCCCGCGGATCACAGAGTGCCGCGTCTGCCTGGTTTCCTAGAGCTGACCGGAAGTGGCTGGCTTGCTTCCGGGGGTGTCAGTCCACTTCCGACTTCCGCTGTGCGCTGCTCTCTGCTGAGCCGTCGGTTCCGGGCCGCGGGCGCCAGGTGCGGGGCGTCTCGGGGGTCGGGGCGCGGGACGGCTCCGGGGGCGGCTCCGGGGGCGGGGCGGGGCGGCGCGGGGCCGGCGCGGTCCTGGAGGTGGGGCGCGGGCGGCCCTCGCCCTCCCGTGACGCCGCCCCTGCCCCGCGCTCTCCCCGGGCCGCCGCGGCTTGTGCGTTCGCCTGGCGGGGGCGGGTCCGCCTCCAAGAGACAGGCGGGGCCCGGCCCCTGGCGGCCGCCGTTGTGGCGGGGCTGTACCGGCTCTCGCGGCGCGGTGCGGACCCGAGACGGGCGCGCGGCCCTGGGGTGCGGGGGCAGCCGGCGCCGCCGTCCGTCCCTGCGTCCCTCGTGCTCTGGGGCGCGCGTGCTTCCTGGCCCTGACCCCAAACGCCTCCCTTCCCTGCCAGTGCTGCCGTCCCCCGCGGGGACCTGGTGGGCCCAGCAGCTTGGCGGGCGCAGGCTCGCGCAGCCGCGGGCACAGACGCAGGTCCCACTCGCCGGCCAGAGGTCACTGGGCTTCTCTCCTCTCGCTCCCTGCAGGCGGGTGAGCGGGACCCGAGCCCAGAGGAGGGACAGCAATGTCTGCCGTGGGGGCAGCAGCTCCGTACCTGCACCTCCCTGGAGACGGCCACAGCGGCCGCGTGAGTTTCCTGGGAGCCCAGCCGCCCCGGGAGGTGGCAGCGATGGCCCCGCTCCTGGGCGACTTGGACAGGGGCACATTCAGGAAGCTCCTGAAGCTGGTGGTGGGCAGCTTGCAGGGAGAGGACTGCTGCGAGGCTGTGCAGCACCTCGGGGCCGGCGCGGACCTGCCGGAGCAGCGCCTGGGCACCCTGCTGGCCGGCCTGCACGCTCTGCTCCGGCAGGCCCTGCGACTGCCCCTGGCCAGCCTGACGCCAGACACCTTCAAGGACCAGCTCCAGGAGCTCTGCATCCCGCAGGATCTGGTCGTGGACTTGGTCAGCGTGCTCTTTGGGAGCCAGCGGCCCCTCCTCGACGCCGCATCTGAGCAGCAGGCAGCCTGGCTGCCCCACCTGGCCGACCTGCGGTGGCGGGTGGACGTGGCCATCTCCACCAGCTCCCTGATGCGCTCCCTGCAGCCCAGCGTCCTGATGCAGCTGACGCTGTCGGATGGGTCGGCCCGCCGCCTCGAGGTGCCCACGGCCAAGTTCCAGGAGCTCCGTTACAGCGTGGCCCTGGTTCTGAGGGAGATGGCGGACCTGGAGAAGCGGTGTGAGCGCCGGCTGCAGGACTGACCGAGCCGGCCTCGGGCGAGGGTCCGTGTGGTCATGTCTGTCTGGTTGGAAGCAACTGTGCCCTCCCTCTTGGAAGTAAAGCAGCTACAAACGTCTCCCTGGTGCGCGTCCCACCGCCCGCGCCGTCGCCCTGGTCTGGTGAGGCCCGAGCACAAGCAGGCACCGTCCCTCGGCTGGCCCTGGACCTCTGTGCCAGCTCCGCGTGGACGTCTGGCCACATGAGCCCCCTGCCAGCAGGACAGGGCCTGGCGCGGGTGCTGCGGCCGGTCCGGGGCCGGGAGGTGGCCCCCCTCCGTGACCGGGCTGTCACCGTAACCGGCCGTGGGCGGCTTCCTCGAGGACTGGGCATCGAGCAGAGACTCGAAGCAGAGTGGTGGGGTCCCCGGCTGCGCGCGTGAGGGGCACGTGAGGCTCAAGGCCCCGCCAGGCCCAGGGCCCGTGCGAGAACTTGGGGCGACGCTGAGCGAATGTGCAGCGTCTGGCGGGGTGTGCAGGGGCTCTGGGTGCTGAGTAGGAGCAGGGTGGGGCTGTTGCCTGGAGGGAGGCGGCAGGCAGAGGGCCAGGGCCCTTAGGCGGTACCAGGCCCGTCCGCCTCCGTCTCAGCCAGGAATCGGGGTCCCGCGTCTCAAAGAGCAAACACACCTGAGCAGCGGCAGGAACCACCTCTGGAATCGGGGCGGTTTGGGCCAGCTGGTGTCCGCTGCCCCTGTGGCGCCCCTGCCGCCCTGCAGCCCTTCTCACCCCGCCCTGAGCCAGGCCCCGTCACGAGCCACGTGGCCCGTCACACCCTCCTCGTGCCCCTTGCAGGGTCAGCCGTGCCCCTTCCCCAGGACAGGGTTGGACGGTCTGTGCTGCCCGGGGTGCGGGTGGACATGCACGGGTCAGCTCTGGCCCCACCTGCCTCAGTCGGCCGCCTGGGCAGCCACCCCGGGCTTCTGTTGGCCCCCTAGGCCGTCTCGGGAAGGTGTCCCCATTTGGTGCGTCTGAAAATCCCAAACTGTAAAACCAAAAAGATCTTAACGAAGTCTGACCCGAACGGGCACCCCAGGTCCGGTAGTGGAGGCTGCACCTCGACGACCCCATCGCCTGACTCCCGGTGGGCGTCAGAACCCAACGCGCTGACCCCGGGGACACAGATAATAAGAACGCGGCGTCCGCGCTGGCAGCGGTGCGAGGGTTACCGTCCAGAAGGACCGCGGCGCCGGCGGCGCAGCCCACTCCGGAGCGCGCCCCTTGCCGGCAGGGCCTGGACGCGGCCGCAGCAGAAAGCCCGGGCATCCACGGGGCTGTGCGTGCGCGTCCGAGACTCACCCAGGCCTGGGGCCCGCCTCCGGGGAGCGCAGGCCAGCTGGACTGGGGGTGCTGACCTGCTTGCCGCAGGCCCCTGCCGCCCTGGCCTTCTCCGGCAGTGTCCTGTCTGCTGACTTTGGGTGCAGACCCTCCTGTGGCCAGGGGTGTTGCCTTCGAAGGCCTGTGGGCCCTGAGCAGAGCGCCCACACACGTTCAGGGGCAGCTCAGCAACATCTGACCGGTGTGGCCAGAAATGGAGACCTGGGGTCTGGAGTGGTGCGCCCAGTCCGCGGTGCAGGGCCGCAGTGGCTGGGACCACACCCGGTGGCCAGGGAGGCCCCTGGCCACACCGGTGGGGGCCGCGGGGCCTGGCAGGCAGGCAGCCCCGCAGGGGGTGGGCAGCGCCCCCCCGGGACCTTGGAGCGCTGCGGCGCACCTGCCCTCCGCGGCTCACGGGAGCCTCGCGCACAGCTCGGCTGCCAACCGCACGTCGCCCTCTCGGGCTGTGTCCTGAAGCGACTGCAGTGGGCAGCAGGTGGGTCAGCGTCCACTCCAAGGACGGGCGCTCCCGAGGTCCCCGCCGCATCGATACGTCCTGAAGCCCAGTGCTGCTTCTGGCCCCTGCGCGCCCGGGGTCTGAGGAGGGTCAGCGGACTCCGCGAGGCCCGGGCCGCCTCTGTGCCCGCACCCACCCTCGCCGGGCCTGGGTTCGGCGGGGCCCGAGCACTGGTCACTTAAGGGGTCTTGGCGCCGCTGGGAGGGGTGATGGAGGCGGGGGGGGGGGGCTGGACGGGTGGTCCTGCGGCTCCTTCCACTGAGCCAAGGAGCGGCCGGAGGGCGTGGCCTTGCTGTGGGCGGGGCGGACCGGCCAGCCCTTCCGCCGGGCGCGAGTCAGCGCTGAGCCCTCGGCAGGCTCTGCCCTGCGGCTCAGGGGCCGCCAGTCCCTGTGGCCACTCGGGCAGGCCCCTCCCCTGCCCAGCACCCGAGGCGGACGGGCGTCCTCTGTGCACGCGCCGGAGACCGCGGCCCGGAGAGCTGACCAGGTGTCAGAAAACCACGTGCAGCTCGACAGTGAGATAAAAGTGATTTCAGGTCAAAATTACAGGTTTAATTTATTGTCTCTAGAAAAAAACCCCAAATTATGGCAAAACCTGCAGTGAGAGCCCTGAAAGTCCTTGAGTGCACTGTTGTGCTTACCCCCAAGTCGGGAATCACCGCTTGGATGCGCACGCCCCGCCCACCGCGGCCTGGCTGTGGCACCTGCCCTCCCGGAAGGATGGGCGCCAGGCGGGCAGCGTAGGGCCAGGCACGCGGACGGGCTTCAGCAGTTTCTCATGGCAGGTTGTCCGTCCCCAGCGCTGGCAGGTCACTCTTAGCTGTCCACCTGTTGACGGACAAACTGAGCTTCTTCAACATGAAGCATTTTTTTAGCAAACATCCACCTCAGTAACTGGGCAGCGTCCACTTGAAAGGTCAGGAGTGCCCTCTGGACAGGTGCTGAGAAGCAAGGCGAGGGCAGGGCTGGCCGCGCTGGACAGTCGGCTCGCCGAGGCAGGCCTCGCTGGCTGCGGCTCCCGTTCTCTCGGTGTGTTGTCTCAGGGTTGGCTGGTGGGCAGTGAGGCGCCGGCGGGCTGGGAGGGAGGCCTGCGCTGGGTCCACGCCCGTGTCCCTCTGCTGGTGGCCACGGCCCGTTAGAAGCGTGCCCACCCCGCAGTGCGCAGGCCGAGCAGCCACGCGGGGCAGGAGGCCCGTCCTCCCAACAGGCCCTGGGCACAAGGTCCGGCTGGGGGCGGCCGGGGTGCTGGAGGCAGAGGTGGGCGCTGATTTCACGGGGTCCCGCCCTGGGAGGCAGCCTGAGCGTCGGGATGGCCGGGCCACTCCTGCCCCAGCACCAGCGCTGCTGCCGAGAGCAGGCCCGGGCCTGTTGCAGCAGTGGCCAGCAGGCCGACCCGCGTGGGCTGACGCCCCGTCCACCCCCCAGGCCCTGGCCCACTCGGCCCACGGGCCGGAGCCCCGGCAGACCCGCCCTCCCGACGCAGGCAGGCCCCGGCCCGCCGAGCCCAGACCACACGCGGAGCTGCCGCGTCTCCCCGGCACAGGGCGGCGACCCAGAAGCGTCACACCGAGCCCTGGAGGGACCCGCGTCCCTCCACTGGGCTGGGGCTTCTGGCCCAGATGCTGCTGGCAGCGCCGCCACAGCTGACTGGGCCCGGAGCCACCTGCTGTCCTAGCCCCTGCTCCCAGCTGGCCGGCCTGGCCCTTGGGTGGGGCCTGGGCGGACACGGCCGGTCGGCTTCCTCCTGCTGCTCACAGGCCGTGGTTAGTACTGAGATGATGGATGAGGGGCCCCGGCCTGCTGGCCAGGCTGACCAGAGCGGTCAGCTGTGTGGAACTCAGGGTCAGCCCAGGAGTGTGGTGCCACCGGCAGGCAGGCGGTGAGATAAAGCGCCTGTGTCCCCAGTGCACGAGGCCAGACAGGCCTGACGGGGGCGCCGGCCGCCCCCAGCTCCTTCCGCTGCCAGCCTGTCTGCACCACGCCCGCAGGCCTGTGGCTCCTGAGGTGCTGGCGGCGGCTCATCCGTGGCTGGAGACCCTGCAGCCTGGTGGCAACAGCAGCAGCCGGCGACCCGGCAGGCGGCACAGGAGGTGCACCGCAAGCTCGCCGCCCCCGAAGGTCACTCCCCTGCGGTGCGGGGCAGGACCAAGGTGCTCCACACACGCTGGACTCCTGCATCTGCCCCGCTGCACTGGGCAGGGCAGGTGGGCTCAGGGGCCACAGCAGCCCCCGGCCGGCCTCGCTCCCGGAGCACCTGCAGGGATGTGCCCAGGCGACAAACAGCACACTGACCAGCCTCCCGAGGGGCCTGGGTGGCTGTGCCCCGCCGTGAGGAAGATGGGGTAAGGAACTCAGCCCCACCCCCGAGCCGGAGCCAGCGTGAGCCTCACTGCTGAGGCTGACGCCCAGGACACCCCCTGCCTGCCGTGCAGCGCAGCTGCGAGCCCACCACCGGCTCTGCAGCGCAGGGGCCTCCTGAGGACCCAGCTGCACACGAGCCCCGGGCCAAGGACAGGCTCGGCGGGTGGGGACGTGGTCACAGCCCAGCAAGCACGCACGCTGCACGAGTCTGGACACGCTTGGTCTTAGGGGCATCTCTGAATCTTCCCCGACCTAAATTCTTGTCAGTATAAACGATCCCATGTGAGATACGTTAGTTAAGGCTGTGGGTTTATTCACATTTATATACACTTATAAAGGTAAGGGTCTAGCCCATGTGAATCTTCTGATGCTGAGTAAGCCGTGAGCTCCGATTGAAAGCTTTGCCACATTCGTTGCACTTGTAAGGCTTCTCTCCGGTGTGGATCCTCTGATGTATAATCAGATGAGAGCGCCACCTGAATATTTTCTCACATTCGTTGCATTTGTGCAACTTCTTCACTGTGTTCACTTTCCTGCGGCTCACGTGGGCGGGGCCCTCCAGGCTGCTCCCGTACTCGTGGCACCACTGGGCCCTGGTATGGATCCTTTGGTGCTCGATGAGATAGGAGCTCCGGCTGAAGGCCTTCCCACACTCGCTGCAGCCGTAGGGCTTCACGCCGGCGTGGATGATCTGGTGCTGGAAAAGGGTTGAGTTCTGACTGAAGGCTTTCCCGCATTCGCCGCATTTATAGGGTCTCTCCCCCGTGTGGACCCGCTGATGTATGGTGAGCTGTGTGCTCATGCTGAAGGCCTTCCCGCACTCGAGGCACTCGTAGGGCTTCTCCCCCTTGTGGATTCTCTGATGGTAGATGAGGCTGGAGCTCTGGCTGAAGGCCTTCCCACAGTCACTGCATTCGTAGGGCTTCTCTCCAGTGTGAATTCTCTGATGCTGAATTAGGTGTGAGCCCTGGACGAAGCCTTTCCCACACTCCTCACATTTAAACGGCTTCTCTCCAGTGTGAGTTCTCTGGTGGCGAATAAGCCGTGAGCTACAACCAAAGGCTTTCGCACACTTGTTGCACTTGTAAGGCTTCTCCCCAGTATGAGTCAGCTGATGCTGACTAAGGCGAGAGACCCACCTAAATGCCTTCCCGCACTCGTCACACTTGAAGGGTTTCTCTGCAGCGAGGGTCCTCTGATGTGTGGGGAGGCTGGGACTATCTGGGGTTCTGGGGACTTGAGGTTTCTCCCCAGCATGCATCCGCTGGTGCTGAGCGAGGGTGGAGCTCTGGCTGAAGGCTTTCCCACACTCCTTGCAGGGGTAGGGCCTCTCTCCAGTGTGAGTCCGCTGGTGTCTGACCAACTGAGACTGCTGGCTGAAGGCCTTCCCGCACTCGCGGCAGCCATACGGCCGCTCTCCTGTGTGCACCCGCTGATGGTGGATGAGGCTGGAGCTCTGGCCAAAGGCTTTCCCACACTCCTCACACCGGTAGGGCTTCTCTCCAGTGTGAATTCTTTGATGCTGGATAAGTTTTGAGCTCAAACGAAAGGCCTTTCCACATTCAATACATTTGAACGGCTTCTCTCCAGTGTGGATCCGCTGGTGCTGATTCAGCTGTGAGCACAGCCTGAAGACTTTCCCACACTCCTCACACACGTATGGCTTCTCTCCATGGCAGCGCCTCTGCCCCTTCCCCGGGAAGCAGTCGGGCAGTTTTCCCCAGCACTCCTGACACGTGTTAGGCTTCTTCTGTCTGCTAACGTCCTGGTGCAGAGCAGAGTCTGAAGTCGACCTGAGACCCCGGCCACACATGTCACAGCTAGGGGACACTCCTTCTGTGGCCCCTCCCTGGCCCCTCTCAGGCCAAGGCTGCCTGCACGCCCCGTGGGCGTCCTCCTTGGTCAAGGTCTTCCGGGGTGTCGGGGTCCCGGTATTCGGGCGGTTACTCTGGAAGAGGGAGCTCACCACCCTCAGCCCAAGGCTGCTTGGCTGGCTCT
Source organism: Scalopus aquaticus (assembly GCA_004024925.1). Taxonomy (NCBI): domain Eukaryota; kingdom Metazoa; phylum Chordata; class Mammalia; order Eulipotyphla; family Talpidae; genus Scalopus; species Scalopus aquaticus. Next base: position 7,793 of record PVIJ01024196.1, read on the forward strand.
CCGACCGGTCCTCAGAATCACAGGTGATGCCCAAGCCAGGGCTGTGAGGAGAGCCCTGCCACGGGGGGCTGACCGCGGCCACACAGGACTCTGACGCGAGGACGCGCGTGTCCTCGCAGACCTGCTCACTGGCCGTCCGAACCGAAAAATCTGAAACAAACGGGACACAGAAATGCTCCTTACTGCCTGTGCTCAGAGACGAGGTGAGGAGGGGTGGACGTGTGGGCATGTAGTCGCCCCGGGGCTGAGCGCCACGCGGGACAGGCCACCGCGAGCGTGGACACGCTGTGCGGAGCCCCAGCCGTCCTCGCCCTACACCCCACACACGCACTCGGACCACCTCCTGCGAGGGGCACGTGCCGGCAGAGGGGCTCCCCACGGGAGCCGGCACGAGGGAAAGCCCACGCGGAAGCAAGGTGAGTCTGAGGCGCGGCATGCGCCCGAGAGGCTGGCTACGTGGGCGGAGAAGAGAAAAGAGGAGCTGGAAACTCGGAGCAGGGACGAGCAGGTGGAGAGGCGGCGCGCTGGCGTGAGGAGCCAAGAGGGCCGGGCGCCAGGAAGCTCAAGGCAGGGGGCCTGGTCAACTCCGCCCCTCCGACCTGGCCCGGCAGCCTGCCCCCAGCTGCCAGGGGCCACGGTCACTGGCCCACATCAACCTCTTCCTGGGCAGCGAGTTTCCGAAGGCTCGACCAGCCCCGCCTCCCCATCCTGAAGCCTCCCAGCAGCTGTTTTCCAGATGTTCCCAAATACGCCTCTCTGGACCCCAGAAGGCGCCTCGCAGGGGCCATGACTACACCCGGCTTCACGACTAGGGTCCCGACCAGCATTGCCACCGGCCGTTGCTACTCCGGTGCAGCTGGGGCAGGGAGCCAGGCTCCAGTCAGCTCCGACGTCTGCTGTCCAGCCACACGGCCTGCGCCGGCCCCGGCGTGCACGAGCCACCACACACTGCACCCCACTGCACGGGAACCCCCCGAGGAGCAGCCTGACAGCACGAGCAGCAGTGACAGTCGCCCACCAAAGGGCCGTGCCGCGGAGGTCCAACAACCGGCCGGCTACGCAGCTCACGAGGCTCAGGAAAGGCTCTGGTGCGTCCCCTCCGAAGCACACCCCTTCGGGCCCGATGGGGCCTGCAGACACAGGGCAACGCCACCTGCCCTTGCTGTCTCCTGGTCCCGCTCAGTCGTTCACGGGGCAAACCCATTCTGACAGGGCAGGCGCAGCCGGCAGGCCCTGCTCGCCAGCATGTGCTCTTTTCCGCCCCAGAGCGCAGCGTGCACACCCGCACTGCCCAGCAGGCGAGGCTGCGCAGCCACAGCCGTCCCCGACCACACCCCCAGCCCCGCCCCAGCACACCCCCAGGCCTGCAGAGAACCTAATAGGAAGGACCCCTGTTTGCTGGTGGGGAAGGGGTGGGGGGATTCAGGCCCAGGGTTGGTGCTTCCTCTGGGGTCACACGTCTGTACCTTTGCTGAACAAGGATGAGAGTAACGTCAGAAAATGAACAAAATGCGGCTCAAAATGAATACCATTTTTGCCAAAACTCACCAGCATTTTCTCCCCGCTTCTCTGCCAGCAGGGAGGCAGCCTGGCAGCTGGTCTGCGCTGCCACCAAAGGGCCCTGTGGCCCCACTGTCCGCAGCCCCCGCACAGGCCTGTGTGGCCCCTGGGGTCTGCCTGTAGGCTCCCACCCTCACAGCCCTTGCTGGGCATGGGTGCTCTGAACCCCTCCCCACTCCTTGCCCGGGTGCCCTCCGCCACACGCCTGGGTCTTACCTGCCTGGGAGATCACTGGAGCCTCTGTCCCCTCCACTCCCTGCAGGTCAAGCACCCACGGCTCCTGCCCCTGCTCCAGCCGGGAGATCAGCTCAGGCTTGAAGACCAGGAATCCTGCTGTGTGTGGCGGAGGAGACTGTGTTGGTGGGGTCAGCCCTGAGGTGCCGGGAGCCAAGGGGCCGGGGAGCTGGGCACGGGGGCACGCGGTGGCCCTTCCTCTCTGTCTGGAAGCGCCTGGCCCCCTGGCTGGAGCCTGAGTGAGGCCTGGACTCCCAGTCCGTCCCCACCGCAGCAGAGCCGGGACCCCCGGGACGTGTCACCACCGTCTGCAAAGAACAGGCCAGCTCTGCCCCAGGCAGAAGGGCAGATCCTGCCGGCGCCTCGGCAGAGAGGAGAGCGCCTGAGCTTGGGGAGCAAGAACGCCGTGGGGGGGCGGGGGGGCGGCCAAAAGCAGGACAGCAGCAACGGCAAATCCACGAACGAGAAGGACTTTAGCTCCTCTCCTGGCCCCTCCTGGCCTCGCGTGCTGACCCGCAGACACCCGCAGGCAATGCCCGCCTGCTGGCCCCCAGCCCCACACTGCGGGTGTGGTGCGCCTCCCGCCACCGAGGCCCGGCCACGCGCTCAGCGGGCTCCCCTCGGGTCTCCCGGGCGGACGGAGAAGAGGGCAGGCGGAGGTCAAGGCTGCAGGGCGCAGCAGGACCCCACGCCGCTCAGAGGAGACCTGGGGGCGTCCCAGCCGGAGAGTGACTCTGCCGGCGCAGTGCCTCCCAGCCAAGGGCACGAGGAGCGGGCGGCAGCTGCACCGGCCGCTGAGCAGGCCTCAGAGAAAACCTCACACGCCAGAGACAAGCAGCGGGCGAGGCCGACGCACACTCAGGCGTCCGACGCGCGCAAAGAGAGGAAGGGACGAGGGCAGAACCCCGTGAGGCGAGGTAGCACGACCGGCCGCCCGGGGCCGCCCGGGACCCGACGCTCCCCAATGCGAGACAATGCACACGCCTTCGAGCCCCGGCAGGACACGGTCAAGGCTCTGGCCGGACACCGCGGGAGAGCCCACCTCCTCAGGAGCCTGCGGAACGCAAGAGACCCAGGCTGCAGGCGCCGGAGGGCAGGGTGAACGCCACAGCAGCTCGCTGCGCGCCTGCCTGGCCAGCACACCTGGAGAGCGGGCCTGCCCGGCCGGACGCCACAAACCCAGGCCGAGGCCTGCTTCCCCGGCCACCAGCCTAGGCCCCCTCGAGGGCCCAGGGTGCTCGTGTGCGCTGGCCTGCAGACTGCAGGGCGCTGAGGCAGGGGCGGGGCTGGGGGGCAAGAGAGCACCCTGACCTCACCGCGGGGCACCCCAAGATACGATGCCAGCCCCGCCCTGAAGCCCAAGGGTCCCAATCTGCCGCCTACGTTCACTTCGGGCCTTCTCACGACGAGCCAGCAGAGGCCCGAGCACGGCACGTGAGCAAGGCTGGTGTAGCCGCCTGGTCGCTGTGACCCCTCCTGACCCGAGAAGGCTGACAGGCCCAAGGCCCGCCGGCCCGCAGGGTCTGACCCTGGCCGCGCAGCGGGGCCTGGCGCGGGTGCAGGGTGGGGCCCTGAGGAGCCGCCTCACCTAGTCCGGCCACGCTGCTGTGGTTCTCCAGCATCACCTCCTTGTAGAGGGCCCGCTGGCCGGGGTCCAGGCACTGCCACTCCTCCCTGGAGAAGTGCACGGCCACGTCGCCAAAGGTCACGGCCTCCTGAAAGGACACACAGCACTGTCCCGGAGCCCGGCCCGCCCCACCTCCAGCAGGCCTCAGGCGCCTGCGCCAGGGTCTGGGCGGAAAGGGGCAGGGGCGGGACGACCCTCCCCAGGGCGGGGGAAGCGGCTGTCGTGCCCCTACCATGAGGCTGGGGCGGGATGTCCACTCGTCCGGGTCGAGGCACCTGCTGGCAGAAAGGATCAGAGGTCAGGCGCCGGCCCCACCCCTGGCTTCCAGGCTAAGGGGGCGCGGTCCCTGCGTGTGCGGGGAGCGGGGGCGCCCGAATTCTGGCCCCGCTCAGCGCGTAGCTGCGTGACCCACTCGCGGCAGACGGGGCGGCGGCCGCGCGGGCGAGGTCCGCGGCTGAGCAACGGGGCGCCCGGGAGGTCGGAGGTCGGGGGGCGCGGCCGCCCGCGCGGGCTCCGGCCCGGCCCGCCTCCTGCGCCGCGACGCCTCCGGGCCGCGGGAGCGGCGTCGGGACCGGCACGGGCGGGAGGCTGCGGCCCGGCCCGCGCCCCGCGGACCGCTAGCGGCCACTTCGCCGAGGGCAAAGGAGCCACGGACGCGCGGCCTCGGGCCCGCGCCCGTCGGCCGACTCACCAGGGAACCGCCGGAGGATCGAAACCCGCGACGACGCCGGAAACGGGCCTCGGACGGCCGCGCCCGCTCTGCTCGCAGACTTCCGGCCCCTCTGGGCGGCTCGGAGGCCCGGCCGACTCGGTGGTCCTCATCCGGGAAGCCGGCGCATGGGCGGGGCGGGGCCGCGCGGGGGAGGGGCGGGGCAAGCTCGGGGGTCGCGCCGGAGGCCGGGAAAGGGGCGGGGCCTGGAGTGCCTATGGAAAGGGGCGGGCCGTTGCGCCCGCTGTGGGCGCTCGCCGGCCTGCCAGCCAAAGGGGCCAGGAGGCAGCATGTCTTGCAAAGGTTTTCAAAGAGTCTGAGAGTTTGGAATTGTGGCTCAGGGATTGCGGACCCGGCCAGCCACCGGTCTCTGCATTTGCTTGCTCCTTCCTTCCCTCTGCCCCGGTTTTTAATGGAATCAAGTCTTCGTGCTGGGCATTGAAGACGCAAGTGAATTCTTGGCCTTGGAGCGGGCTGAGCGCATCTGACCCTGGGTCTCAATCGACCAGCCCTCGCCAGTCTCCCCTCAGGCATTTTTTTATAAAGATTTATTTATTGTGTAGAAGAACTGGGGTTCAGGCCAGAGGTGCGGGGTTGAGAGGACTCCCCAGAGACAGAGTGGGGAGCAGAACAGGCAGATCCACTGAGACACACTGCTGAGGGGAGCAGCGGGGAGACAAGAGAGGTCTGCTGCGCCCTGTGGGTCAGCTCCCTGGCCGTGGAGCAAACTCAGGCCGTAGCTGTGATAGCGCTGAGACTGAACCTCTAGGCCACCAGGGAGGCCCTCCTTTTTCTTTTTCTTTTTTTTTTTTTAAGATTTATTTTTTATTTATACATACAAGCTGGGGTAC
>PVIJ01024197.1:0-12637 GCA_004024925.1 Scalopus aquaticus
CCTCGCCCGCTGCTCCCCTCAGCAGTGTAGTTCTGATCTGCCTGTTCTGCTCCCCGCTCTGTCTCTGGTGAACCCTCTCGCCACCCCACACCTCTGGCCTGTACCCCAGCTTGTATGTATAAATAAAATAAATCTTTAAAAAAAATAAAAATAAAAAATAAAAGGAGAGGCGGTGATACAAAAGGGAAACAGGGAAACATATTTGGAAACTAGGGAGGAAAGAAACGGGACTGTCAAGGCCATGGGAGGAAAGAAACAGAATGGTCAAGGGCACCACCTTGAGCCTCACAGAGTGTCCCTGCCCAGCTCCCACTCACTCCACCTGCTTATGAAGCCAGCCTCGGATGTGCACGGGGAGGTTGGGGTCCCTTCTGAGTGCATTGCCCCTCTTCCCGAAGGCATGCACCTTGCTCACGGCCCGGGTGGGTTTCTGAGGAGAGAAGGAGGACGGAAGTGAACATGACCTTGGGGTTTGGGGAGGCGGTGCAGTGGGGTGCTCGGCTGCCCCCCGAAACCAGGTCAAGGGGGCCTCCCTTGTGGCGCAACAGGTTAAGCGTAGCACTATGAAGCTATCCAGAGCCACTGCAGCAGTAGTTCGAGCCTGGCCAGGCGCAGCAGACCTCTCCTGTCTCCCCGCTGCTCCCCTCAGCAGTGGATTTCAGTGGATCTGCCTGTTCTGCTCCCCACTCTGTCTCTGGTGAATCCTCTCACCACCCCACATCTCTGGCCTGCACCCCAGCTTGTATGCATAAATAAATAAATCTTTAAAAAAAAAAAAAAGGAAACCAGGTCAAGGAGGAAGCTGGGTGTGGAGCTGAGAATTTGGCGTGCGTTCTACTCAGATGAGAGACACTTAGAGGGGCCGAAGGGGTGTTCGGAAGCAAGAAAGTGGCTGATGGAGAAGGGATTAAGGAAATAGGACCTGCTTTCAAGGAGAGGGTGTCTTTGGCCACCAGAGGGGAGTAGTACAGCCTGTGGGATCTGAACTGGAAATCTTGCCCCATCCCAGGTCTCCGTCATCAGGAGGGACCACCAGGCTAAGCACGGGGATGTGGTCAGCTGGAATCGAAGGACATCTCGGGGCCAGCAAGTGACATCCCTTAGCAGTCGTGTCTAGGGAAAGAGATGACTCCAAATCCTTCTCCTATGCACTCAGGCACCCACGGTCCAGAGCCCTTCCCTGGAGATGGCGCTGGCCTAGGGCAGGATCCAGTCAGTGGATAGAATGAGTGAGGGGAAGGGCAGGAGTTCAAGGACATGAGTGCCCCTCACTGATGGGGCGACAATTTAGGAAACAAGTATCTGGGGCCTTGTGGCCCTTATTTGTCAGAGAAGGGATTTTCCTCATGGAATTTCAGGAACTGGGTAGACTGGCTGGCTAGAGCTAGGACTTTCCAGTCAAGAGTGGATGTTTTTCTGAGTTGGGAGGGGGGCGTTAGGGGAACTCAGAGCTGGGGAATGGCTCTATCTGAGCACCTAGAGTCAAGGAGAGTTGTTACTCTGGCTCTGATTTGGGGAACAACAGGGGCGGGGCCTTCTGGGAGTGCCTCTGAATTCCTCTCTGTGGCTGGTGGGCAATTTGAGACCTCACAGGGCAAAGCCCCTTGAGAAGGAAACTTGCTCTTCACAACCAACCTCCCACCCCTGCGGAGGCACTAAACCCACTCCCCCCATCCCCGCATGCCCCACCCGCCATGATGCGCTAACCTTGGTGCTCAGGTTGCTGATGGAGGAGAGGGTCGAGGCGCTGCTGGCCAGGCTGAGGCTGCTCCGAGGTCTAGCCTCCTCCATCAAGGGCTCAGGAGAGAAAGAAAGGAACTGTGTGCCTATGTGTGCAGCTGACCCTGCTGGGGACAGAGACGGGGGTCAGGGGCGCAGAGGCTGGAGGAGGCTGAGGAGAATGAGACTGTTGTTTGGGGACTGGGGGGCTGGGGAAAGCCCTGGCCTGGGACCACATACCAAGGGCCGTGCCGAGTGAGGTGGGCGGCCCTGGCAGCTAGGGGGCGGGGGACAGCTGTCTGTAGCAGAAGAGAGAGAATAGGGGCTCTTTATTCTTGCCCCCAGGAATTTGACCCCCCTGCTTAGGGGCACTTAGTGCCCTACCTCTTTCCTGTTTCCCCCAGTTACCTGTTTCCTGCTCTCCCACTTGCACCCCCAGACTATCCCTGCCAAGTCCTGGGGCACCAAGAATGCACACCCAGGTAAGCCCTCCCAGCCCAGCCTAGGCACTTACCAGTTCTGGGGTCCTGATTACAGGGACAGATGGCCAGAGACAGCCAGTCTCCCTCTCTCTGTGTCCCTTAGGTGCTGCCTCTCATAGCCACAGTTTTTGTCTCTCTCTCGCTGGTCTCTGGTGGTCTCTCTTCCTCTTTCTTTTAGATGATCTCTGTCTCCAGCCTCACCTTTCCAGCTCTCATATCCGTCTCTTCCAATTCTCGCTCATTCTCTCTCCCCCATATCACTTTCCCAGCCTTTCTATTCCTGTCCAAACCTCTTCCCTGGGACCCAGCAGCCTCTTCCTTGAGTCTGTCTTCTCTCCCTCACACTCAGTCCGTCCTCTTTCTCTCTGTCCCTCCACGTCTGCTGTTTCCTCCTCTCTGATTCCCCCTCTCACTTTCTCTTTTCCTCCCTCTCCCAGTTTCTCTTTCCTCTCTGCTGGTCTGCCAGCCGCCCACGCTGCTGTCTCCCCTCCCAATCCCGGCTGACCCCGCCCCTCTTGGCCTCCCCACCACAGCCTGACCCCTGGCTCAGCTGCCCCCACAGCAGAGGGGAGGGGCTGGGGGGCTCCCTTGACTCCTGAGTCCCTGCTGGGCTGGTCCCTAGAGGCCCCGGGTGCCCTAAGGGCTGAAGCTGGGATTCCTAAATGTTTGGAGAATAGCTGAGCCCAGACAGCAGGGCCCCAGGGGCTGATCACGGGCAGGGATCTGGGTCATTGAAAGAAGGGTGCTTGGACCTTGGAGTTCCTGAGGGCTCAAACTCCTGAGTGTAAACTGGAGACCGGGCACCTGGGGTGTGAGTCGCAGAAAGGGGGGCTGGGGGAGGGGGGAGATGTCTGAAAATGGGCTTTGAATAGATGGGTCCAGATCCTGGGGGGGGCGGGGAGAGGGTGTGGCTCTGGATTCCTGGATTCTGGCTAAAGCAGGGTCAAGTGGCCCTTGCCACAGCTCCACCTTTTGTTCTAGACAGAGAATCACCCCCTCACACACACTTCCTGGACTTATTTTGAGGGGCAAGATTACTGGGGGTGGGGAGAGCAGGCAGGGAGATTGTGCCTCTTGGCCTGGGACTTGGGGGAGATTTCTCACTCCCATGAGGTTAACCTGCTGCTACCAGATCAGTTTCAGTTTGTGGTAGGGGAATTTTTTCAAAGATTTTATTTATTTTAAAGTTTTATTTTATTTATTTATGCCTACAAGAACTCGGGTGTAGGCCAGGGGTGGGGCGTGATGAGAGGATTCTGCGGAGACAGAGTGGGGAGCAGAACAGGCAGATCGGGCCTCCCTGGTGGCACAGCGGTTAAGCACTGAGCTGTGGAGCTGTCGGCAGCGGTGACGTGAGTTCAAAGCCTGGCCAGGGAGATTCCCACATGGAGCAGCAGACCTCTCCTGCCTCACCCGCTGCTCCCCCCAGCAGTGTATTTCTGTCGATCTGCCTGTTCTGCTCCCCACTCTGTCTCTGGTGAGCCCTCTCGCCGCCCCACGCCTCTGGCTTGTACCCCAGCTTGTATGCATAAATAAATAAATCTTTAAAAAAAAAACAAAACAGGCAGATCTACTGAAATACACTGCTGAGGGGCGCTGCGGGCACAGAGGCGGGCCTCGAACTCAGGGCATTGTGGTGGGCCATCATGGTGGTAGCGCCCGAGACTTAACCCCTAGGCCACCAGGAAGGCCCCGGTAGGGGAATTTTTGTGTAGGTTTGAAGCAGGTAAGAACCAGGATCACTCCATCCGGCTTTTGATGTTATACCTAGTCACCACCTATTTCTTGAGCACCTGCTACGTGCCAGGCCCTGAAAAGAAAGCCGTGAACAAGCCAAGTGGCAGCCCTCGTGGTGCTCATATGTTCATTTTCTTTTGCCAGGAATCTAGAGGCTGTGGGGACCGCTGTGGGGACCCCTGCGGGCAAGGCCATTATTGCCATGCCTCAATTTCCTCATCTGTGAAATGGAATCAAATACTCTCCCTCTCCCGGGAGGAAGCCGACTGGACGTGAAAGTGGAAGACCGGCGCCTGGAGCCTGATGGCTAACTCGGGGTGCGAAGGCGTTTTCTCCTGAGCAGCTGGAACAGAGCTCCGGGCTCCTTTCGGTGGGATACGCGTTTGATTGACAGCTCGCGGGTTTCGGGGCGTGGCCACGCGCGCACGCCCCGTCGTGACGTCACACGCCCGGAATGTCCGCGAGATTTCCGACCTTATTTTCCTTTTCCCTTCCCACGTCTACGTGTCGAAACCTCGTCCTCCCTGATGACGTCAGCACGTCCGGCCGCGTAGGGCTACAAGAGCCGTGCGCTCGGCGTCAGCGCTCAACTCCGCCGTCGTCGCCAGACTGTTGACCGCATGTAGCTCCGAGCACAGCTTCGCGTCCTTTCGTCGTGACCGCGCTTGCGGCAGCTGGTGGAACTTGGAGCCCACGAGCCCACGCCGGAAGGCGAGATGAACGCGCTGGCCGAGCGAGCCGTCCGCACCTGCGACCGCTTGTGGAAGCCCGAGCCCGCGCTTCTGCCCCCGGGGTGACGCGCACCCCCAAGCCGGTGAGTGCGGGGTCGGGGCGGCCGCGGCCGCGCCCGCAGGGCCGGGGGCTCGTCAGAAGGAGGCTCCGCCTTCTGGGAACTGAAACCGGGGGGTTCAGGGATTCGGGGCCCGGACTGCTGGATCCTGGGGAAGGAGAGGGGCGAGCCTGAGCTCGTGTTTGGGGAGAACGAACCCCAGGGCGCAGACAGGAACGTGAAGGGATCGGGAGCCCGTTGGAGGACGGTCTGGGATCCAGAGGCTTGCAGGCCCCGTGAGTGTGGGGGTCATAACGTTTGAGTCTCCGGGGCGGGAGGGTCATTTGCCAGCCCTCGGGAAATGAGAGAACCAGGGACTGGGACTTTGTCCCCAAGGGAAGCAAGTGGGAAATCTGTATTCTCACTTCTTGGGAGTGGGACTCCGGGTGCTGCGGGAAGAGGACTGGTGTCTTGGGGCCGAGGAAGGGCTGGGAACCCAGGCGCAGGGGTGTTAGGAGGGAGATGGAAGTGGAGGGACAGATGGGCGCGGCTGGCATCAGAGGCATGCGAGGGGAGCCTCACGTGGCTGTGCGTGTTGCTGTCTTCGCTTATGACTCAGGGTCACCCCCATGCTGCTCCCTGCATGGCTTCTAAGCTTTACTCCCTTCTCTCCCTTCCCCCAGCCCAGACAGATGGCTCCAGGCCAAGTGCCCCAGCAGTGGTTCCCCTGGAGGGATGCCCACCCCTTCTTCCTCCTGTCCCCGCTGATGGGCCTGTTCAGCCGGGCTTGGAGCCACTTGACAAGCCCAGGACGGCCAGAGTCCTGGCTGGTGGAAGCAGTAACCAGAGCAGATCAGGAAAAAACTAAGGCCTGTCTGGCCACCCACCATGGCCCCGGGGGCAGGCACCCTCGAGGGGAGACTGAAGAAACTTCCTGGGGAGGCCCCCCAGACCTGGAAACCGGTGGTTCTCATCTTGAAATCTGGGGACTTTCAGAGGCTGCTGCTGAGCGTAGTAGGGAAAAAACAGCCAGTGTCCCTAGAGAACAGGGAACTGAATATAACGGGGGCCACCCTGCCCTTCTGCCCCCCAAACTTCTGATAAGAACCTTGCAAGGCCTCGGGGAGGAGGAGTCAGAGAACGAAGGAGCTGTTGAAGATACAGAAGGGAGCATGTTCTCTTTTCCTGCATCAGCCCGGGGGAGTAGGCCAGAGGTGGCAGAGGACGTAGAAGATGGAGCAGCTGTACAGAAAGAAACTCCTCGAACATCTACTCCCTTAGCTCCAGGATCCGAGCTCAGAGTGTGGGTGCACTGCCCGGTGGAGGAGGATGGAGTCACAGAGGAAGGGAGGACAGAGGCTACAGACGCTGCTAAGACCTCCGTTTCCCCCTCCCCTGCGGGCTCTCTCCCCAGGGCCTGGGGGTGTGGTCCAGGAGTGCAGTGTAAGGAGAAGAGGAGTGAAAAGGCTGAGGAGGGAGAAGCAGACCCGGGGCCACACTCCACATTTCTAGCCTCAAGGCCCCTGCTCAGGTCCCGGCAGCATCGCCCCAGTGAGATCTCAGCGGAAGAGGACGAGGATGAGGAGGGGGAGGAGGAGTGTGTTTCTGAGGCCGCGAGGGGGCTCACTCCCGCCCCCCTGACAAGTTCCTTCGCGAGGGCCTGGGTGTGCCAGCCAGGGGAGGACACAGAGGAGGAGGAGGACGGTGACTCAGCAGCAGATGAAGACTGGGGCGAAGCTGAGGGTCTCTCTCCTGTGCCCCCCGCGAGTGCCTTCGCGAGGGCCTGGGTGTACCGGCCCGGGGAGGACACGGAGGACGAGGAGAGTGATGAGAACGAGGATGAAGGTGACTCAGAAGCGGCTGAGCCAAGTCGTTCCGTTCAGGCCCAGGGTGCCTCCAGCCAGGAAGACGAGGGTGGGGCGGCCGCCGAGCAGCTGGGCGAAGCTGAGCCCCGCCCCTTCCCCGTGGCCATCTATGTGCCTGGAGAGGAGCCTCCGCCTCCCTGGGCTGCCCCTCGGCTGCCCCGCCATCTGCAAAGGCGGCTCAGGCCCGCGGACACCCCCAGCCAGCACCCGGACCCCAGGACTCCCGTAAAGGCCAGCAAGGTGAGTGCTGAGGACTCAGCTTCTTGAGTCTTAGTGAGGAGGGGGAGCCCCGTTTCCAGTCCCCCGTGTGTTGCAGAGGGTTGCGGGCGGACTCCGTGGGGGCTGTGTCATGCAATCCTTTGCAAGCGGCAGGGGCCTGAGGGAGCAGGAGGCCCTGGGACTCGGTCAGCCCGTGGGAGCCGCCGCCTCCCTCGGTGAGTCACCGGCCAGAGACTCATCACCTTTCATGACTCATCTGTGTTTTGTTCTCTCTCCCCCACCCCCCCCACCCCCGTGTGTCTTGGGTCTGTGTCTCCCCACGGCTGTCCTGGTCTGTGCCCCAGGTGCACTTCTCTGAGAAGGTCTCTGTCCACCTCCTGGCCGTCTGGGCCGGACCAGCCCGTGCAGCTCGCCGGGGCCCCTGGGAGCAGATCGCCCGGGATCGAAGTCGCTTCACCCGCCGCATTGCCCAGGCCGAGGAGGTGTTGGGCCCCTGCCTTACCCCAGCTGCCCGAGCCAGAGCCTGGGCCCGCCTCGAGAGCCTTCCCGGTAGTCTGACTGCCATACCTGTCCTTAGCCAGACCTTGCCCACATCCACCACCCAGGCCACGCCCCTGAGCCAGGCTGTGGCCTCTGCCTCCCCACCTTGGCTGTCTGCCTCTCCTTGCCTGAACCTCAGTGGGAGGCGTGGCTAAGATCCAGTGGTTTGTCTGTTATTGACTATTTATTTATTTTAATTGCTGGTTTGTATACAGAATAAAGCCTTTGGATTTGTAGAGAGCAGTGTCACTCTTTCTGAACTAATAGTATCCACTACTTGAAGGTTCTGCAGCATAAATACAGATGCCTCAAACGGAGGGTAATTTCCATCTCCCATTATCCTTCACATTTGCCTCTTGTCATCCTAAGGCTTCTTTCAAACTAAAGGCTGGTAGGCTTTTATATTTTTCTTTGACTTCTGCCTAAATCTTTTCTTTGCCTCCTCCCCTAAATCTCATGCTTGAGACAATTGTCCACAAAGGGGCCGGACTAAACTCACTGACCCCTAAAAAAAAAATTAAGCTCTGGTTTTCTGTGCCTCCCTGGAATAAAAATTCTCATCCTGCTATGGGGCCTTCTCAAGGCTCTCAGCTGCCTGATCTCACATAAGCCCAGTGTCGAGAGAGAGTCTTGTGTGTAATGTGTCACTAATAATTGCACATACCTGCTGGGATTGTAAGGCCCCAAAGGAGGAGTATTTCAAACAATGCTGGTCAAATAACAAAATATTACGTAAGTGTTAGGGCTGTAATTACTCTCGTCCTCACGCACGCCTGTCTTCAGGTAGCCATCCTTAGGGACTTCTCCAGTCTCTTAACTGAGGTCTAACCTCAGCGCATCTGGTTGCATTTACCCAAAAGTGCCTCCCAAGCCCTGCACCCTCATTTAGCCGTTCTCCTCAGACCTTGTCCCTCTCCGCTGGTTCCCCAGGCCTGCCACACTTCTTTCACTTGCCCAGCCAGCCGCACCCCCCTTTCACCTTAAGACCTCTGGAAGGAGCTGTGCTTACAGCCTGATGGCCCTGACCCGACCTCTGTGGCTCAGCTAGCTGTGATTCTTCACATACAGTGTGAAAATCATTTTTACAGGTGCCTTGCTCTAACACAGCCAGCTTGGTCTTCCAAGTGCTTTCTCCTTCCCCGAGGAGAGTGTTCTGGTTTTTGGTGGTTTAAGTTCTAACTCATGACAAACTGTCTCACGGGGGCTGCTGTTGCTGAACAGCCCACCCCCTAGAGACGGGACTGGGTACCCCAGTCCTCCTCTAATGAGCTGGTATGTGCAAAAGAGTGTGCTGGGGCCCAATAAGATGCACAGAAGCTGGTGAGGGTATGATATTTCATTGGATTACTCACATGCCAGCTTCCCATCGAAACTAGACAGGCAGATGGCAAAGGCTTGGAGTGGACAAAGCGGGAAGCTGAAGTCCATAGTGAATGAATCGTCAGCCACACGACCAAACTGGAGCACCAGAGAGTTCGCTGAGGAAGAATTCAGTAAAACAGTTCTCAACCGAACTTCTCTTTTCCCTGCCTGGGGCTCATTGCCACTGCTGTGATTATTATTAATACTTCCCAAGGCGCCCTGAGTAAACCCGGATCCCCCTCCGAGCGCCGTGTAAACTACAATTCCCAGGAATTGTGACGGTGTGGTGTCGTCAGCCCTACCTAGAAAAAACGCTCAGAACTGTGGGACTGAGTCGTTCCCATCCACTCACACCCTTTTCCCCAGGTAAACAGGTTCTTAGGAGCTCACGGTTGTCCGGATGCACGATCTGGAAATTCTTGACCGAGGCCCGAGTGACTCGACCATGAAAATTAAGCACGTAGGAGCCGGTCTCGTCGTTCCACACTGGGGCTTTGTTCTGCAGCATGACCAGCCCCTGACTGGACCCCCTTTGGAGGCGATTCAGAAGCGACTCCTGTTCCTGCAGGTAAAGTGAAGGCCGGGGTGGGGGTGGTGGGAGTGGTGGTGATACAGGTTAACCCAACACCAACCCGCTTTTCTTCTCCGGACATAGAATTTTGCGTCCCTTATTCTCACCTTCCTGAGACACGTAAGTCTGACAGACAAAGTCTCCCTGGCTTCACACGTGACCTGTTGTCCATCAGTCCCCCTGCTCTCTTGGGATTTGGGAGGCCTGTGCCCCAGTCCTTCCTCACTTGTTGACCCAGAGATTCTCCACTTTGGAGGACTCACATTTTGTGGTTGGATGCTGATCCTCCGATTCTGGTCATCGATTCCTGGAATGATCACAGTCATTTTCCGGGGTCCTCGGAACCCCAAGACGTTGGTCTCCTGGAGAGTATTATGTTCCAGTTGGTCTGCCATTTTCTCCCTCCCCACCACCCTGCCCCATGTTCTCCTGTCTCCGGGACACTCACGTAAAACACAGCCCCCAGCTCTTCCCTGATCCGAGCTGTCTGTGGGTCAAAATTCTTCTTATCGGGATTCACCCCGTTGTCAAAGATGGTGAACTTGGTGCCCAGGACATTAGATCTTCTTCCAGGAGGGGTGTGATCAGAATAAAAATAACTGTTTCCTTTTCTGTTGTATGTTAAGTGCTTCCCTGTGTCATCTCACCAACACTGCCCTCCTTCAGTCCTCTGCTGAAGACTCATGTTCCTGTTCCAAGTATCCAAGTGCCAGCCCCCTCCCTGCCCCGACTGATTCTTAGCCTCTGCTTTCACCATTTAGGACCCTTCTTCCCTCAAGGATGCAGGATCTCAAAGATCCCAGCCTTCTCCAACAGCGACTTAGGAGTCCCAAACCCATGCCTCTTAAGAATAGACTGGTCAACAGTGAGATCGTTACTGACTTACAAAGGCCCTAATCTGCAGTATCTTGGTGTGCTGAACATGAATATAACCCTGAAAATTTTGTATTAGCTCTCGTTTTGAAGATATCTCCTATAATTTATTTTGTTTCACTGTGTAAATTTATCCAGTAGGACTGCAACAACATCCTAAATCAGCCTAGAATGATGTAATATCACATTGCATAATACCGTCATGCACCCATCATCCAGAGTTGACTGCATCATTTTCTGATGTAATGCAATACTGCTGCCAGGCGGCTGCTGAAGTAAGCTGACGTCAGCAGTGCACTATATAAAGCTCTGTCGGAAAGGTCGACCATTGAAAATATTTCAGACTTTGTGCGAGAGTTTAAGCTACTGTTCCATAGAACTGTTATTATTTTATCCATTTAAGCATAATACAGAACAGTAATGCCTCGAAAGTGTGTTAATAGCATGGACAATTTCTGCTCTATTTGTAGGGAAGTGACATTTGCCTACCAGAAGAAAAGTATCACTTCTCAAGCAAAGAAGGCTTATCATCTTTACTTCGGATGCAAGGTTGGTAACCAAGACAAGTCTTGGGCCCCGCATAGATGCTGTGCTCCATGGACAACACAGCTTTCACAGTGGTTCAAAGGCAAAAGACCATCCTTGCCGTTTGCAGTCCCCATGGTGTGGAGAGAGCCAAGCAACCACATGAAAGACTGTTATTTCTGCTTGGTTCCTCCTCTCTCCAGTGGAATAACGAAGCAAAAGAAGTCGAGAATAGTCTGCCCAAACATTCCGCCTGCATTGAGACCAGTTCCACATGGTGAGGGACTTCCTATTCCAGAACCTCCAGCAGAATATTCTCTTGATTCATCTGATGAGGACAAGGGTGAGCCGACCTGTTCTTCTCCTGTTCCGTCAGCATGCAGTGATCCAGATTTTCACTGTGGTGCATCATCAACCCCACACAGACTAACACAGAAAGAACTAAATGACCTGGTTTGTGATTTGGGCTTATCCAAGAACAAGGCAGAACTGCTAAGATCAAGACTCCAACAATGAAATCTTCTAGAAGAAGATGTCACAGTTACTTTCTTTTGAAAGCGCCACCAGCAGTTGGAGCCTTTGTTCAGAAAGGAAAGTACTCTAGTATTCTGTTTCAATATCGAGGGCCTCATGAATGTCTTAGAAATCACTCATGACCCACAAGAATGGAGACTATTTCTAGACTCTTCGAAACTGAGTCCTAAGGCTGTGCCTTTGCACAATGGAAACTGTCTTCCACCTATTCTACTCCTGAACAGCTGTATAAGACACAAGCGAAGAAATCTAAGTAGTCTATGACTTGATTTTTTATAGGTATTAACCGTAGGCCTGTTATTACTATTGGCATGCATTTCGTGATGCAGACATCAATTTATTGCAGATTATAAAAAAAAAAACTAGAGCCAAAATTAGAATTTGACTGTCATATTCATGTTGAGCACATACAAATTGATAGGAAATGACTAATTTTATTTCAGTAACATGACTTTTGTAAAAATTTGTTGACCAGTGATACCAGCCTCAAATGCCAACTTCTGCTCCAAAATCTTCAGCCCTCTAGTCCCAACCAGCCTGAGGCTACAACCTGAAGACTCCATCAATTCCTTGAATAAAAAGTCTTAAAAGCATGTGGAATTTGAATCTGGCCATCAGGGAAATGTAGCTCACTCCTCCCCTTCTCCACCCACCCCCACCCCCCACATCAAGTTCTGCCCACCTGACTTTGCCAATAAAGTTAGCTCCATCCCGAGACAAGTCTGTGGGATCCAAGGAGATGAGATAATTCGAGGTTGTGCTCTTTTTTCTCTTCCGCCCAGCTAGAAGGAAGTGCTGTGGGACGGAGGAACAGCACATCACAATGGATTTCTGGCATCTGGCTAGGACTAGGGACACAAAGACCAGGAAATGCTGGGCCTCCTAACAGAGGAGAGGGTGATGAAGCAATACAATTCCCAAGGCCTGCTGGAAGAAGTGGTTATCACTGAGGGAATTCCTGGCTGGGTCCTGAGTGGGGGTTGCACATCTTAATTCCCCCTCTCCTCATCGGGAAACAGGGTCAGGTCTGAGCCCAGGCAGGGGCCAGACTGTGACTGGCAGGGCCTGATCTTGGAGCCTAGGGGAGACTCTGGCAACTTGGAATACTGTGGCAGGTCTTTGGTGGGTGTTTCCTGCGGGAGGAGGGAGGGAAAGCTGGTCTGGCAGCGAGAAGAGCGCCTTCTGGTGAGATGGCCACACTCAGGGGAGAAGGGCCAGGCAGACATGGGCGTGGCTTATCTGGCTGGGAAACCCACGAGGGGAGGGGCTTATCCCAGGATTGGGTGGCTCTTGACAACAAATAAGGTGAAGGGAGGGTACAGACTTGGACCCAAAAGGTGGTGCCAATACCGCGAAAGAGTGTGGAAGCGGTGGAGTTTTGGGCCCTGAGAAGGCTAACCTGAGAAAGGAGCTCCCCTCCGAGAGAGAGAGAGAGAGAGAG
>PVIJ01024198.1:0-12768 GCA_004024925.1 Scalopus aquaticus
GTCCTTTATCAGATGTGTTGTGTGCAAAAATCTTTTCCCAGTTGGTAGGGTGTCTGTTAGTTTTGGTTAATGTCTCTTTTGCTGTACAGAAGCTTTTTATTTTGATGTAATCCCATCTGTTTATCTTGTCTTTCACTTCCTTCGCTTTGAGGGATGTGTCTTTCAAGATTTTGCTGAGATGTATGTCGTGTAGAGTTTTGCCGGTATTTTCTTCTATACGTTTTATGGTTTCAGGTCTTACATCCAGGTCTTTTATCCATTTTGAGTTGACTTTTGTGCAGGGTGTGAAGTAGTAGTCTAGCTTCATTTTTTTGCATGTGGCTGTCCAGTTTTCCCAGTACCATTTATTGAATAGACTGTCCTTGTTCCACTGCATTTTCGTTGCTCCTTTGTCAAAGATTAGCTGTTCATAGACATGTGGCTTTAATTCTGGGTATTCTATTCAGTTCCATTGGTCTTTCTGTTTTTGTTCCAGTACCATGCTGTTTTAATTATTATGGCTCTGTAGTATAGTTTGAAATCAGGGAGTGAAATTCCTCCGTTTTCTTTCTTTTTAGTTAGTAGGGCTTTAGCTATGCAAGGTTTTTTGTGGTTCCATATGAATTTCATCAGCATTTGATCTAATTCTTTGAAGAATGTCATTGAGATTTTTATTGGAATAGCATTGAATCTGTAAATTGCTTTTGGTAGGAATGCCATTTTGATAATGTTAATCCTTCCGATCCATGAACAAGGGATGCCTTTCCATCTTCTTGTGTCTTCTTCTATTTCTTTCAGCAGAGTTTTGTAGTTTTCTTTGTATAAGTCCTTTATGTCTTTTGTTAGATTTATTTCCAGATATTTGATTTTTTTGGTTTCGATTTTGAAGGGGATGGATTTCTTAATTTCTTCTTCCTCCAATCGGGTGTTTGCATAGAGGAATGCTACTGACTTTTGTGCGTTGATTTTGTATCCTGCTACTTTACTGCACTGGTCTATTATTTTGAGTAGTTTTATTTCTAGGCTGATTTAAGATGTTGTTGCAGTCCTACTGTATAAATTTGCATGGTAAAACATATAAAATGAATTATATGAAATATCTTCAAAAACGAGAGCTATAAAAAATTTTCAGGGTTATATTCATGTTCAGCACACCAAGACACTACAGATTAGGGCTTTTTAAAGTCAGTAACAATATCACTGTTGACCAGTGTTATTATCTCATTCCATAGGTGAAAGAATTGGAGCTCAGAGAAATTCAGTGCTTGCTCAGGACTTCACAGGCAGTAGGAAAGCTGGAATTCAAACTGGAGGGATATTTCTCCAAAACTATAAAATCTTTCAACCCATCCTTTTAAGAGGTCTCTGCTCAGAGCCCTGGTCTTCTCATGTAAAGAAAATGAATTAGCCAAAATCACCTTTACAAGATGAAAGCTATTTGGAAATATACAATGCAAATTTCAAGACAATTTCAATTAATGTGTCATATTTTACAGTTTTTTTTCTATTTCTTATTTATAAAGTCTTTTATTTAAAAAGTAACTTGAGTCTTTCCAATCAAGGTTGCACATGCATTTTCCTCCCCTTCTCTCCCAAAGTTCAAAAAAATGTCAGCATAGTCATACAAGGAAATAAACCCGTAACCACAGAGAGAAGGGGAGTGGAAGATATCAGGGGACAAGAAGTACAGGATGTGTTTGGATGTCAGAAACAGATGGGAGTGTGCTAAGGAGAAAACTCCAAGGTAAGGAGGAGTCCATACTCCAGATGAATTTGTAAGGAACTCCCAGATGAAGATGCTCCCAGAAGCTAGACCGACTGTACAAGGCTGGAGTGAAACAGACTGGGGAGAGAAGGAGACTACTTGAAGGTTTAAGTTTGAATGGCGATGCCATTTGCCCCACCTTCACCCTGAGTAAAGGAAGTCACTCTTCCTATCAAGGCAAAAAAATACAAAAGTCTCTCCTCCAAATAAATTAAAACAATTTGCCCAGGAAGAGTTTTCATTCCTGGGTACTCTTAGTACAAAATAAATCCCTTCTGATTCTACATCTGGATGAAATTATTTCATAGGCAAATCAGTTCCCTCCATGGCCATCTTGAAGGAAGGCAGCCTTCTCATTTCCAGAGTCTGCAAAATATGCCTACCACTCCGGGTGACCATCAACACGATTCTTCATTCTTACATGTAAGTGAGCAAACAAGAATTACAAGATACATGATCACAATCAACATCATGGAATAAAGAAAGTCTATGCAAGTGAATAGAAAACAACTAACAATTCAGGTGTGTAAAATGATAGCTAGTAAGGTTATCATGTTTTTTAACCTCAATGAAATTTGAGAGGAAATTTATGAATTAAAAATAGAAGGCTGAAAAGTGAAAACAATCAGAAAAGAGAAAGATTCTTAGAAATTAAAAATCAAATTGCCAAAATAAAATGTTAATGGAAACACTAGAAGATCGAGTAAAATACCTCTTCTAAAACACAGATTAGAATAGAATGATGGAGGTAGACAAAATGGAGAGAACAGATGGAATTAATTTCCCACAATTCTATATCTTATTGATGGAAGTTATAGGAAGAATATCAGCGAATGGAGAGAAAATTACCAAATATAAAATGAAAAACTAGGAAATGAGAAAATACAGTATTCCTTAAAATAAAAAGTGTGATCAAGATGAATGACATCTGAAAGACTGTAATGTAACATAAGAACAGCATGGATTCAACAAAATAGTCTTAAAGCTTACAGAGGGAAAAAAAATCATAAAGGAAAAACAATATGACTTCTTGTAAATACCAATGGCTTTTAGAAGATACTGTCTTCAAAATTCTGAGAGTAATTATTTTAAAGAAAACTTCATATTGTAGAATACTTGATTTATAAAATAATTGAAAACACAATAAAGTTCCATAAACCCAGCGTCCAGTCTTCTCCACTACTCTTAAAATCTGATTAATGTAGCACTTTTGTTACAATGAATGAAGCTGCATTGATACATAATTATTCAGATTTCCTTAGTTTCTTTTTAATGTCCTTTTCCTGTCCCTAGACCCCATCCAATATACAGCATCGCATTTGGTTGTCATGTCTCTTTAGAATCGTTTTGACTGTGACAATTTCTCAGACTTTCTTTGCTTTTAATGATCTTAACAGTTTTGAGGGGTCCTGCTCAGGTATTTTGCACAATGTCCCTATATTGGAAACTGCTGTTTTTCTCATGGTTAGACTGAGGTTATTTGCTTTTGAGAGGAAGACCACAGAAGTATAGTGTCACTCTTATCATATCATATCAAGGGTAAATACTGTCAATATGATTTATTACTATTCAAGTTGACCTTGGTCATCTGACTAAGATAATATTTGTTTTATTTTTCCACTGTAATGTTACTCCTGTTTTTGTTCCCCTTTCCATACTATATTATGCACATCTCATATATAAGAAGTGAGACTTACGAACTACCTCTATGAAAACAGAAAATCTATATAAATTATTTAAAATATTTCTACATGAGGGCTTGTCTTTTCTTCCTCCTTAATCAACCATGCATTTATATCACTATGAACTCACAGACATTTATTTTATATTTTTGGTTATAATCCACTATTACTTTATTATGTTGCTCAAATTGTTCCAATTTTGGCCATAGGAATTCTTTCACTTGGTTCCTCCGTATATTTGCTGTAGCTCCCTCACTATGGATTGGCTGAATTTGGATACGTTGAATTTTTGTTTCTTATTTTTAAGCATTTCATAGTTGTCTGTCCATATAAGATGTCCTAGGTTCATCCTGCATATTATCTGCTCCTAATCTGAGAATCAGTCAGTTCTTCAATGAGCCATGTCCTTTTTTTTTTTTTATTGCAAGTGGTGTTAGAAATCAAGATCTGAGTGCTTAGTATGTTCACAGCTATGGAGCTGTCACTGTATCTAGGCTCGCTGAGCTGATAATGCAAAGAAACATGCATATACTTACATATACACATACATATATCTACAAATGTTTAATATGTAAACATGAGGGTCTACAATAAACTCTGGGAGTTCAGACTAATACCCCCAACCATAAGCCAACTACCACATGGATTCTAGTCTTCACTTCTTGCCTATCTGTAAACTACTACCTCACAGTGAGAAATCTGACTCATACCATCTCCTATTTATATAATTGTTCAATTCCGGTCATCTGTATACTAATGAGAATTGTTCATTCATACTCCCATGGAATACTTCATCAACTATACTATAGTACATACAGTTCCATTTGCCTCTAGATTTACAATCATTACCAGAATGACTTAGGTCAACACCTTTTCCTCTGTTTGGATTGTATCATTTACATACATTAAATTAACTCTGTTCTGTTGTATTCTATAGTTTAAGCAAATGCATAATGTCTTGTACTCACCATTACAGTATCATACAAGAAGTTACCCACGGACACTGTATTAGTTTACATTCTCACCAGCAGTGAGTGTATCAGGATTCCTTTTCTTCCTGTCCAACAGTTAGTTATGAGTCTTTTTGCTGGATGCCACTCTCATAGGTATGACATGATATCTCACTATGGTTTTGGCCAGCATCTTCTTTATAAAAGCAATGTTGAGCATTTTCCATATAACTATTGGCTTTCTGGATATCCTCTTTGGTGAATTACCTGTTTAGATTTGCTGCCCATTTATTTGTTGGGTTGTCTGGATTTCTGTTGCCAAATTGTGCACTTACTTATGTATCTTAGATATTAGCCCTTTGTCAGCTGTATCTGTCAGTATTTTCATCCATTCAGAAGGATATTTACTTATATTTTATTTCCCCGCATAAAATTCTTAGTTTGAGGTAATTCCAAATGTTTATTTTTGCTAGGGAGCTCTGTAAGAACTTTTTATGAAAATACTAACCCCATTAATGAGGACTCCACCTTCATACTATCATCTCTACTCAAATGCCCCACCTACTAATACCGTCACTTTTGGGGGATTCATATTTCAACATTTGAATATGGAGGGACACAAATATTCTGAAATAGCACTTTCTATAATAACACCATGTTATTTTTTTGCTATTTAACATGCCTTATTTTTGATGAAAGCCAGGAATGATATATCAGGTAATAAGAAATGATATTTCAGGTAATATGAATATTGCATGAAATTTTATGTTAATCTCTAGGATTTTAACTGTTTACTACTAGCTGCAACTATAGATATCAGAGGCTCCAAATTCTTGTGTCCTTGTTTTTGTACCCCGTTGACAATGGGCTTCCCTAAGAGTTCCTCATCAAATAGAGGTCTTAAAGATCTTTCAACTCTAATACACTATTATCATACTACAGTACTACTAATGTGGGTGATAAGGTATAAGAGAGTGAAGCATTCTATAATCTCATAACACAACCTGTCTTTCAGTGGTCTGTGTTCCTGGACTGTGACTTTTACAAAAGACCTTCCTTAAATCAGAGAGAAAGAAGTTAAGAGGGGGCAGGAGTAGGTAAAATCCCTTCTCCCCTAGCTTTGAGAAAGTTCTGGTAAAGTCTTTCCCCTTGGAGAATAACTCTTAGCGATACATAATGCTTTGGACATTTTCAGAAGATTACTTTTTCCCTACTCCTGCCAGTGTTACCAGGGGCTGACTGTTCTTATCTTCACTTTGAAAACTTGGTGGTGTTCCTGAAAGTAAACCCTATGATAAAACATGGACCCTATAGGAGATTTTTACTTCCAAGCTATTTCACATTCAGCATCTAGCAAGTCATCAAATTACTATTTAAGTGATCCTACCGCTTTAAAGTTTCAGTGGGTTCTACTCCATATAAATCGATCTTAGTTCTCTGGATGTGCCAATCTCTCTAGATTTGGTTTGCACTGAGACCTCAATTATCTACTGGGCACAAGAAAAGTCATTAATTTTCAATGTTTCACCTCTTTTCCTATTGTGGGGATCAAATATGATAATTTCTGAGCTTTTTAAATTTTGGAACTTAATAACCAGTTCAAACCATCAATCAAGTTTGAGAGCAAAATTAAGACATTTTAAGATGTTAAATGTTTAGGGCCTCCCCGGCGGCACAGCGGTTAAGCGCTGCGCTGTGGAGCTGTCCCAGTTCAACGCCCAGCCTGGGAGATTACCACATGGCGCAGCAGACCTCTCCTGCCTCGCCCGCTGCTCCCCTCAGCAGTGTGTTTCTGTCGATCTGCCTGTTTTGCTCCCCGCTCTGTCTCTGCTGAACCCTCTCGCCGCCCCCACCCCTCTGGCCTGTACCCCAGCTTGCATGTATAAATTAAAAAAAAAAAATCTTTAAATTCATTAAAAAAAAAGATATTAAATGTTTAATAATTGAGGAGTTCTTTAGTGAAAAGACAACAAAATTACATAAATAAAATATTAAAAGCTACAGGATCTAGCAAATAGTGGGTTCGCCCTATTCACCTACTAGGCAGAGGAGGGAGATCTTGGGATGACAGCTGGAGAGTAAATGATTCATGGTGAGACAGGGTCAAGAGGTCTAAGAGGAATAGGTGTGAACAAAGTAGATTCCATATAGGTATGACTAACAGAATGCATAGTTTGAAAATCTGATCAGGACACACCATTCTCTTGTCAACAAGAGAAAAGAAAAGCAACTAGAAATTCTGGTGCAGAGCTGGGAATACATAAGAAAGTTATGGTTAATTTCCAGTTCTAGCAATAACCTGAATAACCATCCAGCAACAAAATATCTAAAAATGATTATTGCTTATGGTATGGCTGAGTTGACAAGAAATTAAGGAACATCCTTAGAGGTCAATTATAGAGCTAAATAATATGTCCAGAGAAGTGAGTTCTGAAGTCACTGACTCTCCTAAGGGCATCTGTGTTACTGTATTATATTTTTAATGTTGTATATATTTTAAATGTTCACTTTTAACTATTGGCCATGGAAAGGAGACTATTTAGGAACGTGTCTCCTTCCATAAAATGTCCCTTACCTGACAACGTGAAAAGCTGGAATACAGAATTCTTGTACATCTGGAACATCTTCGGGTAAATAGAGAACTAGAAAAAAAAAAAATACCGAACTCTATGCCACAACAGAAGTCACCAAAGAAAATTGCATCACTACCTTGTCTCTGAGTAAAGAAAAAAATCTTTCTTCATAATTTGTAACTAAAATCCTTATATTACATAGATTTGTGATGTGGATTTCATGCTGTGGATTATTTAAAAACAAGCAAAGCCAGTAATAAATAAATTGAGAAGCTAATTTAAAACGATGCCAGGAATTTTACAAAGCCTCCAGGCAGAATCAAACACAATCTTCTTTAGACAAACTTCCCTTAACATAGACCTCAAAGAATTTTCATTGCACTACAGGTACACTTCCAATGACCACAAAATAAAACAAACTAGCTATAAAGACAAACAAACTAGCTATAAAGACAAACAAACTATAAAGACAAACATATTAGGAAAAAGACACCATGACTGAGAATAAATCAATATCAAGATAACAAGGAACAGAATTCAACTTGGAAATATTTCAGATAGGGGAGTTGGATGAAGCTGGACAAAAGGTACAAACTTCAGATATAAGATAAAACCTGATAATGTAATATACAGTATGAGTGTAATAGTTAACAATGCTGTATGATAAAAGTTCTCATGGCAAGGAAAAAAAACTAAATATATCACATGATTGATAATATTAAACTTACTGTGGCAATCATTTCACAATATATCATCATTATGTGTTGTACACCATTAACTTAAACTGTGTGTATGTCAATTATATCTCAATAAAACTGGAAGACAAATATAATTAATAAAAGTTACTTCATTAAAATATATTTTAAAATGCAAGATTTGGCTAAAATAAATTTTACTTAAATATGAAAACTCTCTTTTTAAATAAGGAAACACTTCACAAGTTGTTTCTTATTAGCTACAAATATAAGAATGCTTCAAATGATTATAGAAATAGGATGGAATAAAGAAATATGAATAAGAAACAACTAATAGCAATACCAGAAGGAAGATAATAAAAGAATCAAATAGAACTTAAATAAGTGAAAAAAAAATGGCATGATTGGCTACCTGATAGTGAACTGAAAGAGCTATTCCACTAACGGTCTATAAACTTTGAGTCCAAGAATTTTCGGCATGAGACATGCCAAATTAAGTTTAATGGGAGTCTTGGTGGTAGCAGTTAAAATAGTAAGTGAGACACACCAGCCAGAGCATGCAGAGGAGTAGGGCTTGGTGTCCAGCCAAGCCTATCAGGGACTGCAAGGGCCATCAGCCTGGTTCTTCTATTCTAATCTAGCGCTCCTTTGACTGAGCCAGTGGCAATTCCCTGGCTCCAGCTCCAACATCCCACTGATTGATGGCACAACCCACTTCTCAATCCCACTGTTTCCACCATAACCTTCCAGGTTGCCCTTCAAATACATGTTGCCAACTTGATTATTATTCAGGAACCTCAAGTTCAGTAATGTTCATAAATCCCTAATCTTGTTTCCTATCTCAATGCCATAACCTCCTCCAGTTATTCAAACCAGAAGGTTGAGAGCTGTCCTTATTTCCTCAAACCCTCCTTTCTTAACCACCAAAATTAAATCACCCAAATGCTATTAATTATATTCCTTCTTAAAGAAGAGACGTAAACATGTCCCTCTTCATTTTTTTAAATTTTTCATTGATGTAACATCAGTTTAGAACATATAGGTATCAGGTGTTCAGTATTATAATTTGACATCTGTACGTTCTACATTAAGACTGCCACCAAGAGTCTAGCACCCCTCCATCACCATACAATTACCCATCTCTCTTTCCTTTTCCTCTCTGAGACCCACCATTTTATTCTTATAAGACTTTGTTTTTGCTTTGTTTTATTTGTTCATTTAACTTCCACACAGGAGTAAAATCATTTGTTATTTAGCTTTCTCTGTCTGACTTATTTCAAAAATTTCATCACTTTATAGTTGAGCAGTATTCCATTATTTATAGAGACCACATACACACCATAAAAGAAACCTTAAAAAAACAGAGGCAACCAACTGAATGGGAGATGATATTTCCAACTCATACATCTGACAAGGAATTAACATCCAAAATATATAAGGAATTCATACAACTCAAAAGGAAAAACCAAAAACAAAACCAAACAAAAAAACCTATCAAAAGATGGGAAAAGGATCTGAGCAGACAGTGAAAGACACACAGGTGGCCAACAGGCACAGGAAAAATATTCATTGTTATTTATTATTAGGGAAATGTGAATTTAAATCACAATGAGATATCACCTCTCACCTGCAAGAAAGACTATTACCAAAAGGACAAAAAACAACAAGTGGAGAAGTTACAGTAAAAAAGGATGCACACTATCGGTGGCAATGTAAACTAGTACAGCCATTATGGATCTGGTTTTGCAGGACATGCTTAACTTGGTATTCCTTTCCCTAACCGCTTCTCTTTGTGAGCTTTCCTGATAAACCGATCTATAAGCAGCACATTCCTCATTGATCTTTCTCTATAACACATTTTCCTTTTGTCTCAAAACATTTATTGCAACTGTTTACATTAAACTTACTTTCACTTTTATAGTTCAAATTTTTCTTAGTGGATTGCAAACTATTGAAAAGCAGAGATCATAACTCTCTTATTTAGTGTTTATGACTAGTGCACAAGAGGTGCTCAAAAAATATTTACTGAATGAATGATTCTATGAATGACAGCTGAAACTGTGGCTCTGAGAAAGATAATGCACACTGAACTAGAACCAAATGAGATTTATTTCAGAAGGAGTTTCTGAGCAGTAGTGGAAGAAATATGGCCTGAATAACAAGTTGGGCTTTTACAGCATCCTCCAATAGCATTTTGTAAAGAAGAGTCTGGGGAAGAAAAGTTACACTACGAATAGAAATACTTATGTGACAAGCTATACTCTGAAGCAGAAAAGAACTTAGGCATATATAACGAGAGTGGGAGAGAATGAGGGAGGTTACTAGATACAGTAAAAATACCTATGTACTTTCTGAAGAAAAATTACTTTTCTTAACCATAAATCATATCAATTTCTTACTATTACAGCCAATTCCCACCACACATGCGTACACACACACACACACACACACACACACTAACAGGTATGATTAATGTACAATCACAAAGAACAGAAACTATGAGGCAAATGGACCAATAAAAGAATATGATTACCTACTGAATACATAAAATCTTAAGTTTTGATTTACTAATTCATTCTGGAGCCTTAAGATAATCCACTGGTCATGTCATGTCTAAATCTCTGACACGGCCAAAACCATAAATAGATCTGGTCTGCATTGATCACTAACCATAATCAAAGCTTTCCCAGGAAAAAAAAAAAAAACTGCCAAATCTTCAAATTTTAAAAGAACATTGATTGTTATTCCAGAATCCTTGAGTCTTTGTATAGAAAGGGCCATACATAAGAGACAACCAGATTCATTTTCCTTTGTTCAAAAGAGTACAAAATTCCAAAACACTTGCAAATTTTTCCTCAACCTTCAATCACCCAGCAGTCTTACTTGGTACCTTTATCAAGGGTCTTCGAGACAGTATTTCTCCCACAGTAACATTTGGCATGTAATGTTAATTTGTTCTGACATTAAAAAATAAATGAATGAATGAATAGAAAACTCAAATGTGGGGTGGCTTTGGAACCAGGCAGAGGGCTTCTAGAGAACGAGGTGAAAACTTCAAGTGATTAAAAGAAGCTGTTTATGTTTGAAAATGCTGCAGCTGAATGCTTGCAGAAAAGAGAGCAGTAAGTCTCCTGTCCACATAAATCCAGAGGGTATGCGAGTTACTTGGAGACTATGGCTGGGCATATGTGCATGGTCAAGAGACAATGAATAAAGGAACACCTTGCTATGGGACAAAAGAGTACAGCTTGTTCAGTCACTAGTGGAAGGGAGGGAGAAAAAGGAGGAGGAAAGAAGTGAGAAGAGAGAGGAAAGGAAGAAGGAAGGATGGAAAAAAAGAAAAGTTCCCTGCCTAAATATGAAGACCACTATGCCCAAAAGCGTAAGTAAAATGATACGATGAAAGTTTAAGAAACATTTTCTAAAATACTCTCTACATCACATACATTAAAATGTTACAATGATCTTCTGGAGCATTGTCAGTAAAAAGGTAGAAAGCGAAGCATTGAAACTCTATTAGAGTTTTGTTCCCTGAGGCATATTTCTCCACCAAGACTTCCCATGTGTAAAGCTGCCTTTTGGAGAGAGCAAAATTGGAAAGTATATTTGGGGAACATTTTTTCTTACTCATTCACTGGATGAGTAAAGAATGTGTCAAATTGTTCAAAATGGAGCCTCCATACGACCCAGTAATACCATTCTGGGAATCTACCCAAAGGACACAAAAACATTAATCCCAAAAGACACATGCACCAGTATGTTTATTGCAGCATTGTTTACAATAGCTAAAATATGGAAACAACCCAGATGCCCAAAAATAGATGATTGGATTAAGAAGATGTGGTACATATACAAAATGGAATACTATTCAGCATTCAAAAAAGACAAACATATGCAATTAGCAGGAACATGGATGGAACTAGAAGGGATAATGCTCAGCAAAATAAGCCAGAAAGAAAGAGAAAAATACCGAATGGTTTCACTTATAACTGGAATATAGGAGAACCAAACAAGAAAGAGATATCCAGCAAGGGAGGGGGAGGAAAAGGGCTCAAAAAGGGGTAGAAAAGAGCACAAGGGACTATGGTGGTGGTTTACGGGTGATGGTTCAAAAAAGAATGTGAAACCTAGAGAGTGTAGTGATATTCCCAAGTCCTCACAGCTAATGGGGGACAGAGATACAAATCGGGATCACTGATTTGTGAGAAAAGATAAGAAATTTTTAACAACAAAAGGAGCACCAGGAGAGTAGTTGCTAACAATGGAGCAAGCAAGCAGAGTGATTGCCTAGGTTAAGGGAAGACATAAGACATAAAGGACTTATACAAAGAAAACTACAAAACTCTGCTGAAAGAAATAGAAGAAGACACAAGAAGATGGAAAGGCATCCCTTGTTCATGGATTGGAAGGATGAACATTATCAAAATGGCAATCCTACCAAAAACAATTTACAGATTCAATGCTATTCCAATAAAAATCTCAATGACATTCTTCAAAGAATTAGATCAAATGCTGATGAAATTCATATGGAACCACAAAAAACCTCGCATAGCTAAAGCCCTACTAACTAAAAAGAAAGAAAACGGAGGAATTTCACTCCCTGATTTCAAACTATACTACAGAGCCATAATAATTAAAACAGCATGGTACTGGAACAAAAACAGAAAGACCAATGGAACTGAATAGAATACCCAGAATTAAAGCCACATATCTATGAACAGCTAATCTTTGACAAAGGAGCAACAAAAATGCAGTGGAACAAGGACAGTCTATTCAATAAATGGTACTGGGAAAACTGGACAGCCACATGCAAAAAAATGAAGCTAGACCACTACCTCACACCCTGCACAAAAGTCAACTCAAAATGGATAAAAGACCTGGATGTAAGACCTGAAACCATAAAACGTATAGAAGAAAATACCGGCAAAACTCTACACGACATACATCTCAGCAAAATCTTGAAAGACACATCCCTCAAAGCGAAGGAAGTGAAAGACAAGATAAACAGATGGGATTACATCAAAATAAAAAGCTTCTGTACAGCAAAAGAGACATTAACCAAAACTAACAGACACCCTACCAACTGGGAAAAGATTTTTGCACACAACACATCTGATAAAGGAC
>PVIJ01024199.1:0-12767 GCA_004024925.1 Scalopus aquaticus
GTCTTAAACCTTGGTCCAGAGTATTTGGTGTTATTTGCCAAAGGGCTCCTGTGTGGGGAGAAGACTCCAAGCAGCCTGGGAGGAGGCCAAGGAGGATATCTCTCTCCCACCCCCTACTTGTTCCAAGTGTTGGTATCTTAAGATACTTACTGAGAATCTGGTTTTGGAATAAGTGGCTCCATTATGGGTGGGGTGGCAGTAAGATGATAGTTGGCATTCGCCATTTTGGGTTACCGATTCCTTTCTTGTGCTTGGTAGGCCCCTGCCTTAGGATGTAGACCACCTGCCACCACAGAAGCTGCAAAGACGACTCATTTGCTCATCCCTCCCCTCTTTCCAGCTAGGGTTTGTGCACCTGGCTAGACTCCATCAATTAGATTAACTTACTCTAGACTAGTAGTCAAAAGTTAATGTTTAAGGAAGTAGAGACTTAGAATGCACAGATGGCAAATAAGCACGTGAAAAGATGTTCACCATGTCGTATTAGAGAAATGCAATCTAAACAAAAATGAGAGATGATATTATACCTGCGAGAATGGCTATTATTCAAACGATGGGAAACAACAAGTATTAGAGAGGATGTGGAGAAGGGAGCATTTATGCACTGTTGATGAGTTATAAATTGGTTCAGACGTTATGGAAAGCAGTATCAGGATTCCTCAAAAAATTAAAAACAAGAATTCTATGTGCTTGTTATTCCACTTGTGGGTATTTACCTGAAAAATGCAAAAACACCAATTTAAGAGACATACGCACACATTGCACCACTATTTACAATGGCCAAGAACTGTAACTAAACTAAGTGCCCATCAACCGACAAATAAATGGGTAAAGAAGAAGATGCGTTGTAAGGCTGAGGTGGCTCTGGGCTACAGCGCTTGGACCTCAGCCTGCCTCCTTTCCAGCACGTCATAACTAAGAAAGTGGAAAGGACGAGAGAGGCCAATGGAAAGGCCAGTGGGCAAAAGCCAGATCAAGGAACCAGAGACACCACTTCCTCCTGTAAGTCCTGTGGCAGTTGGTCCTAAAGGTTGTGTTACCACAGCTATCCATTATGCCAAACCAGACTCTGTAACAGATTTGACAGCTGGGGCCATCAGTGTAGCTACTGCAGCACCTCCACTGCAGGGAGAGGCTAACGCTGAGCTTTGTCTGTCAGAACCTGTCCAAGGTGTTAGAACTTGGGAAAAGTGATGCGGTTTGTATAAGGTGGTAAATCTTGAGAAAAGCGGTGAGGCTTTTGGCCTCCACAACTCCAGGAGAGACCTTGGAGAAATTGAAAAAGCAAGTTGACAAAGGATCAAAGCAAAACATGAAAAAGACATCCCAGAGAAGGTTTTTTATTGCTTTGGGTGAAGAGGCTGGCTAGTAACTGGGAAACCACACTTAAAGTGCACAGAAGAACATGGGATAAATATGTATATGTGTACACTTAAAAAAGAACAGGACTCAAAAAAGTAGAAAATGTGAAAGTATTATACATTCAATATAGCTTGCAAAATCTCTGACCCCAAGCAGCCTGAAACATGTTAGTCTGATTTCACGGCATTACAAAGTAACAAGAAGCCAGAAAGGATATTCAAGATGACTTGACTTTGCTCCTTTCATTTGGTGATGGGCCTTCTGATTTTCAGAATTTGAGAGAATCACTCAGGGCCACACAACCCAAAATGGCAACCAGAGCCCAAGTCACTGAATTTTCATGGTCCTGCAACCACCAAATCTGGGTAGTCTTCAAGAATCTCCAAAGAGCCTTCAAAAGGGGAAAGAAGACCTATATGTTATTTCCAGTATTTGTAAAAGGCTGTCAGGGACCGTATCTATATTAAAGCTTCAATGGCTAATAATAAATATCTTGTTTTTAAATATTCAAGTACAAGTTATGATAATTTGGTAAAGTTAATAACTTCGCTGACCAGAGGAGCTGGTTTGCACAGCTGTGTGCTTTGCCCGAGTACATGAGAAAAATGTATTGCTAGAAAAAGCCTTGAAAACACACAAAACCCACTAAGAGGACCAGCAATAAAAAATTATTGATGATAAAAGAGCTGGAAACCACTCACCCTGTACAACTTTTATTTTGCCGATAAGAACCAAGGGCAAACAAAAGTTAGGTGGCTTCTCCAAGATCACACCGCACATTATTATGCCATCTTACCCCAAATGTGCTTCGGTTTTTACATGGTGTTGGATTAAAAACTTTTCCTGGTCTTTTGCATTGCTGTTCCAGTGTGTGTTCTAAAGGCATTCTACTTGTGGTGTTTATATGGGTCACTGCTCATTGGGAGGCTTTCCTTGACCAGTAATAGAACCCAGCTCCATCTTGCCTAGACAGTAAAGGGAATTTTTGCTCATAAAAAAGGGATGTGGTATAGAGACACGGTGGAATACTATTCAGCTGTAAAACGAAATCCTGCCATTTACGACATGGGTGGGCCTAGTCGGTATTATGCTTAGTAAAATAAGCCAGATGAAGGAAGGCAAACACCGTATTATTTCACTCATATGCAGTATATAGGAAAAACATACAGATGAAGTAAACAAAACAAAAATAATCCTTTGGACTATAAGACCAACTAGTGGTTAGCAGAAGGGAAGAGGGAAGTGGGTGGGTAAATTGGGACAAAGGGGTCAAAGGCACGGTGAAGGATAGAATTGGACATTTAATAGTGAACTTAATGCAGTGCATACACATATCGATTCTCAATGATGCACACCTGAAACTCATATAGTGTTATAAATGCGATGTTATTTCAATAAAAGCTAGACTAACTGAATGGAAGCAGGGACTGCATGGAATCCGTCCTGGTGCGGGTGAATGCAGCTGCAGCAGCTAAATCTGGTTTCCAGATGCAGTGGAAAGGTTGGTAGAGTGGGAACTGCAGACTGTGTAATCTCGTTTCCAGGGGTGTCAGGAGCAGTGTGTCCTCTGGAAAAATTCTGAGGCGGGATCCTGGACATCATGTGTGGCTCTTTTCCCTCCGTGTCTGGTTTCAAGTCTTGCAGAGCCTGTGAGCTACCTAATACCTTTTTCTATTACATGCAACCCAAATCATTCTAACAAAGACACCTATAAAATCCCAGGATGTGTAAAGAGATGAGATTAATTAATGAATAAAGGTTTGCGGAGGCCCACAGGCACCTTAAACTAATGTAGGCTGCCCACAGAAACCTACTTCTTCCAGTTCCCCCACCTTGGCAAATGGCCCCATCATTTGCCAGTTGTATAAGCTAGAAATACACATGGAAATCATGCCAGACTCTTTTCTCTCTCCCACTTCCAATAAAATGAGTCATCATAAATTCTCTCCCATCTACCTCCTTATTAATTCTGCGATTTGCCCACATGTCTCCAACCCATGACACTGCTCTGGTCCAAATACCGTGGCTCACAAGAACCTCCATGATCCGGACCCTGCCTTCTTCTCACGTCTCATCTCATGTTCCTCCCCTACCCCTCTATGATCTCTCTCTGTTCCTGCTATTCCAAACTATTCCTCAAAAGGTTTGGCAGTTTCATTCCCCTTGCAGAAGGTAAGGTCCATAGTGGACCAGGCCCCAGGCATCTACTTTTGGGGTACCCAGCACCTAACACAGTGCTTGATATATGCTAGGTGGTCAATAAAGTTATAGGAATGAGTGAATGGATGAATAAAAGAAAGAATATTTCAGCCTTTGCTCATATAACCCGTGTTCTAAATGTCCTTCTCCACTACTGCTTCTTTTTTGACAATTTCTTTGTTACTTCTAGACTAGGCTTAGGTATAGTGTCCTGTGGACAACCTGCCCTGACTTCCAGGCTGGATTCCATGAGCTCCCTGGGTTCCCCTGTGCACACCTCTGTCCCAGCACTGATCACATTGTGTCATCATTGTCTGTCTCAATATCCATTCCCTAGGCGGGCTCAGTGATCCTGAGAGCCAGGGCCTAGGTCACATCTGGGTTGGATGGTTTGTTTGTTTTTAATTTAAAAAAATTAAATGAAGTACTTTTTTCTTACATCATGGTTAATTTTTGAACAGTATGTGATTTCTCCCCTCACGTGTGGTCACTGTAGTTCAAAAAAGATAAACTCATGCCATTAATGGCAACGTGAATGGAGCTAGAAGGGATTATGCAAAGCGAAATAAGTCAGCAGGAGAAAGATAAACATCAGATGATTTCACTATGGAGGAATATGGGGAAACCATGGACGACCCTTTGTCAGACAAAGGGTCAGACAAGGACAAACCTTACAAGCTGACCAGAGATCTGAGGCATCCAGGAGCAGAGGGGGAAGGGGAGGGGGGGAACAGGGGCGAGGAAGGGCACAAGGGACTATGGTCATGGGCTCTGGGTGCTTTGGAGATGGAACATCTGTGTTACTTCCCCACTACCATAGCGTATATCTTTGCCACCCTTTCTTCCTCCCCACTACCCCTTAACCACAGAAACCTCACTTATTAGTGTCTCTTAGCTTTTATAAGTTTTGTTGGATTGCCTGCTATGTAAATGTCCAATATTTGTCTTTGTGATTCTGACTTGCGTCACTATACATAATTCCCTTGAACTCCTTCTATTTTGCTGTAAATGGCTGCATGTCATCTTGCCATAAGGCTGAATAATAGTCCATTATGTGGATGTACCACATCTTCCTAATCCAATCTTCTATCGGTGAGCACTTAGGTTGCTTCCATGTCCTGACCATTATAAATAATGTTGCAACAAGCATTGTAGAGAATATAATTTTTGAGTTGATGGTTTCATGTTAGCTTGATGCCCCAAAGTGGGATTTCTGGATCATATGATATTTCCGTTTTTAGATTTCTAAGATGGTTCCAGATTGCTTTCTCTAATGGCTGTACCAGTTTCCCTTCCCACCAACAGTGTAATAAAGGTCCTCTTTCTCCACATCCTCTCTAGCACTCGTTGTTGGGGCCCTTTTTAGTATGTGCCATTCTCACAGGTGTGCGATGATATCTCATTGTGGTACTAACCTCCATCTCCCTTATTAAAAGCAACGCTGTACATTTTTTCATGTATCTATTGGCCTTCTGGATATACTCTGGTGAATATACTCTGTTCACATCTGCTA
Organism: Scalopus aquaticus; assembly: GCA_004024925.1. NCBI lineage: Eukaryota > Metazoa > Chordata > Mammalia > Eulipotyphla > Talpidae > Scalopus > Scalopus aquaticus. The sequence continues at coordinate 5,075 of PVIJ01024199.1, forward strand.
CTCATTTATTAATTGGGTTGTTCGTTTTATTTGTTTTTTTACATTGAGTCCTTTTATCTTGGATGTTAGCCCCTTGTCAGTTGTGTAATGTGTGAATATTTTCTTCCATTCGGCACGATGGCTTTTTAATCTAATTATATTTTATTTCACTCTGTAAAAGTTTTAAAATTTGAGGTAAGACAATTATTTATTTTTGCATTTCTTTCCCTTGCACAGTTTCTGTGTGTCCCAATGCCAGTGTATGTACATTCCAGAATTTCCTCGTTCCACTGTTTATGAGTAAAAGTGTCCGTGTGTCAGTGCTTTTTGTATGGCCTTGTGTCTGTGTGTCTCAGTGTCTGCATGTCCCAGTGTCAGCATGTCCCTGTGTCTCTGAGTTTCTGTTGTTGTGAGCTTCCGTGTCTTTACCCCAGCTTCCTGTGTCCCAGTGGTGTGTGTATCTCAGGGGGTATGTGTATGAGGCCCAGGTTCTATGTGTCCCTCTTTGTGTCACAGTGTCTGTGCAGGCCGGTACCTCTATGACACTGTCTGGTCCTGTTGTCTCTGTGTGTCAGAATCCTTGTGGGTTCTGACGTGTTCTGGTGTCTATGTGTGTTAAGTGTTTGTATGTGCCAGTGTCTCTGTGTTTGTTAGTAATTGTCTATGTCTCCCCATGGCTGTGTGTATCTTAAAATTTATATGAGCGAGTTCTGACAATGTCCCGATGTCTTCGTATTTCAGCTTCCTAAGGTTCCTGTGTCCCAATGTCTCTATGTTCTGGCCTCTGTGGTTCTGATACTGTGGTCCAGAATTTGCATGTTCTTGGCTCTCTATAAGCCTGTAAATTTCCCTGTCCCATTCTTTGTGCATTCCTATGCTTTTTACATCCTATTGGCGTCTGTGTTTCACGGTCTATATATACCCATCTCTGGGTGTTCCCGAGTCTTTGTCTGTATTCCCCTGCTTCTGTGTCCTTGGATCTGTGTGCCCCGATCTGTGTTTTAGTGCCTGTGCGCCCTTGCCCTTGAATGGACTTGAATTTTTGCATATCCTGAGCCTCTGCCATCCAGTGTCTGTGTCTCTCTGTCTCTGTGTGCCCATGGTTCTCTGTGTCTCAGCATCTAAGGAGTCCCTGTGTTCGAGTGTTTGTGCATTCCCTTTTCTGTGCATGGCTGAGTTTTTGTGTGTTCCTGATTTTTTACATTCCTGAGGCTTTGTTTGTTTTGAGTCATTGTGCATCCCTGAGTCTGCATGTCCCTGAACCTTTGCACATTTGTATGTGAATCTAATCTGTGTGTGTCCCTGTCTGGGTGCCCACGAGCCTCTATGTTCCTGTCTTTGTGCATCCCCAAGTCTTTGCCTACCCCTGAACCTCTGTGATCCAGTTTAAGTGTGTCCTGGAGTCTGTATTTCTGTGTCTGGGTGTCTCTCTCTGAGCCTCTGTGTTCCAGTATCTGTGCTCATGACCTGGCATAGGCCTCCTTCCATGTGCCCTTTTCTGGTGAATTCTGAGCCTGTGCATCTCCACACCTGTGATTTGGAGGTCTGTGGCTTGGTATTCATCCTCCTTCTCCATTTATTTGACCCACCTTTTGCCGGTGTTTCTGTATTAGTTTCCTTTGTTGCTCTGTCAGCGTCTTAAGTTGTTCTGTGACTGCTAACCCTTTCTTCTCAGTCCCTTGGTCTTCTTCTCTGGGTACACCGGACTGTGTTCAGGTTTCTATGAATCCGTTTGTCAGGGTGCCTCTGTATCTATTTCTCATTCTGTTTTGCTCTGTCCTTGCATTTGCTTTGATCTGACTCACTACCCCTGGGTCCCGTCTCTGTTTGTGTCTGGTGTCTTGACCCATGACTTTTTTTTTGAGCCATTGTCTCTGTGTCCTGAGTCAGAGTCACTGTCCCCATTCCTTTGCTTGAGGCCTTGGTTGTTTGTGTGTTTTTATTTCTGTGTGTTCCCAGGTGTATCTTGATCCGTGTCTTTGCATCGCTGCCTCTCTGGATAGATTTCTCGTCTCTGTGTCTCCCCATTTGCTTCTTTTCTGTGTGCCTGCCTTGATGTGTCTAGGTTCTGTTGTTCTTACCTTGATCGCTCCAGATGTGTTATGTGTTTCTGTCCCTACGTCTGGCCTATACTCATGTGCTGTGATTGTGGGTTCACAGCCCATGTCCATTTGTTCTAAGATCTCTGTTCTGAATTCCCATGTCCCTGTCACTAGATCACAATGTCTCCATTATACTTGGGTCTCCACCTCGGCTCTCCTTGTGTCTCTGTTGCCTGGCCTGGCCCCTACCCCCTTGCTGTTTGTCGGTCTTCAGGTCTTTGCATTCCCATGTCTTTGTCACTCTGAATATTTGTCTATGCTCTTAGTGTGCTCTTCAGCAGGTGCTCGTGTCCTTGGGTCTTTGTCAACAATTCTGGGTCTGTGCAACATCTATTTCTAAGTTCTGTGAAGTCTGTGACCCTGTTTCTCAATGTTTTCCTCTCTTCTCCTACCTCATATCTGCAAGTCAGCATGTCTATGCATCTCTGTGTTTCTACCATTCTATGCTTGGTGTGTTGGACTGTGATCTTGAGAAGTGTCTCCCTGTCTGCCTCTGTGTCCCTGTGTCTCTATGTGCCACTGTGTGTTTAATTCCTCTGCCCCTATGTCTGGATTTCTTTGCATATCTATATCTCTTATTGTTATGCCTCATTGTCTTCGCATTAGTCATCGTGTACCTGTCCCTGGTGATCTTGTTCTTTAATCTCCCTGCTTTGTTTCTGTGACAGGGACAGTACCTCGGAATGTGGAAACAGATGCCCAGCAAGAGATGGGCTTATGTACCTAGTACTATGCCTCTGGCACCCTGTCCCCCTCTTTGCAGGTTTATGCGTCCCGACATCCTTTCTCTTTGGTTTGAGATCCTAGTGCCTTGTTTGCATATGTCCGTCCTGGGTCTTTGCTTGTGGATGTGTATATGTCTGTGTCTACTGCTGTATCACGGGATCCTTTTCCGTTCATTCATTCAGCCAGTAATTTAATAAGCACCAACTGTGTGCCAGGTACTGGGGATGCATAGATGATTCAGAAAAGGTCCTTGGCCTAAAAGAGCTCACAGTCTAAGTCAGGGATACAGACAAATGAATAGGGGGTTGTTACATAAGAAAACAAGCATTTGGACCTTGGATGGGGTGGGAGTGGGTTATGGGAATACAGGAGAAGACCAAGCTCAATCTAGGGGAGGGGCCAGGGAAGGTGTCCTTGAGGAGTTGCAACTAAGATTTGAAGGATGCATAAATTTTACCTACATGAAGCCGAGGAAGGGAGTCCCGTGTAGAAAGAAAGCACATACAAATGGCCAGGAGTGGGAGAGAGCATAGTTTAATGTGGTGGGGAGGGGGAGGGGTAGACCTCAGGAGCCATGGGATCCAGTGAAGGTTATGAATAGCACTGGTGACTCCATTTGTTGTTTTAAGAAAGTCACTCTCTAAGGCTGGTATGGAGTATGCATTGAAGGATGCGAGACTGGAGACAGAAAGGACTGTGAAGAGGCAGGAGACCCTAGGCCTCTAGTTCTACACACCTACAGGTCTGCATTTCTCTGTGTGTTTGTGTGTCATTTAGTGTGTGTGTGTGTGTGTGTGTTTGTTTTCATGTCCTGCGGTCTTTGTTTATGGTTCATCCCATTCCATGTCCTCGGGATCTCCCAAACTCATGTCTCCCAGTTCTGGGGTTCAGTGGCCATTACAGGACATCACAAGGCAGGGGTAGCCCAATACCTGCTGTACATGAGAGCACTTCACCAGCCAGCAGGATGCCCAGTGGGGCAGAAGAATTAGGGAGTCCTCCAGCATCCTCTTTCTCTTTCTTAGAGCCACAGGTACATCTAGGCCTTGGTGCCTCCAAAGACTTGGCCCCACCGGCCCTACTACCAGTCGGATGTGCTCATGCTAGCATTGCCCTGAGGGAGAAAGATGCAGGGCCAGTCAGAGCCTTGGCTTGGGTGCCCTGTGAGAGTTCTGAGAGGGAATCTAGAAGGAAAGGAGGGAGAGAGGAGGGGCAGCAAAGGCCTGGAGCATGGCAGAGGCTAGACATTGTGGGACTCGTAGAGGAGCTAGATGGGACAGGAGAATAATATGAAGGTGGGGAACCAAGGTGAGTGAGATAGCAGCAGAAGAGAGAGACGCTTGAGATGACAGGGATGATATAAGGGAAGGAGAGGGCCAGGGAAGGCCCAGAGGAGGCAAAAATCTCCGCCCGACCCACCATTACTGCCCAAAATTTTGGGTGTGGGCCTCTGCCTCGAGTTCTGCCGGTGCTTCCTGACCTGAAGTCTGGCTTCTGCAGTTCCACTCCCCACGCCACTTCACAGAGCTTCTGGAAGGATGTAACATCCAGAATTGACTGTTGTTCCCCTGTTTATAAGTTTTTTTGGCTCCCCCACTGTCTTCAGGATAAGGTCAAATCCCTCTTCGTGGCATTCTGCTCTGTCCACTCCAGCTCCATTTCCTCTATACTTTTGCTCGATCTTCCAGATTTGCCGTGGGTCTCTCTCCATGGGAGATCTTTCTTGAATTTCAAGACTCACTGGTGCGCCCCCACTCTGGGTTCCTCCAGTCTCCTGGGCTGCTTTCAGTACAGCACTGATAACTTCCTGTGATCACTATCCAGGTCTGGGTCTGTCCTCTCCCCCGGTCAGGAGCTCCCTCCCCAAGGGCATAGCTTGGCTCTGATTCCTCTTTGTGGCTTGGAGGACAGGGTTCTGGGGCTCCTTGGCTGTTCAGGTTAGTAGAGTCTCTCTTGGAAAGGCTACTCAGTCTCAGCAGCACTTATGCAGCAGGCCCAAGCTAAGGTGCTGAGGCACCAGCCACTGACCACATAAAACCCCGGGGGGGGGGTAGTTGCAGGGTGCAAAACCACCTGCAGCAGTGCTGGAGGACTAGGAACTCGAGGTGGGCCCTGAAGCAGAGGGTGAGGTGGGCTGCAGGAGCCACATGGAGCTCTAGCTAGGGCCTCCTCAGCAGGGCGGGGTGGTCCCAGGACAGGAGCAAGATACCCTCCCCTCACACAGACATGGAACTGAGACTGACAGTGACAGCGTGGGCCTGGCTTTTGTCTGCGGTAGCTATAATGATCCTGGTGTCGCGGCCCATCTGGCCCTCCTGGCCAGGCTTGGTCATGCCGTGAGAAGCTCTCCATGCGCATGCAGTCCTGAGGGGAGGAGATTGCAGGCTTTCACATGACCATTCACACGGTTGTCCAGAGCACAGCTGGGGTTGAGGTCTCAGTGCCTAGGGTCCAGAAGAGGACATACAGGTCTGTGGTTAAAAAAGCTAGCTCCCGAGGAAGTTTTTTCAGTGTTTATAAACTTTTTTTTGATGTAACGTCACATTATAACATTATGTAAGTTTCAAGGGTACATCATGAAGAATCAGCATTAAGTTCAGACCTAAAAGTCCTTCACCATACCGTGGTCCCCCTCTCCCCAACTTACGCCCTCACCTTCCCCTTCCGTCGAGTATCCACTAATAGGTCTTAGAGTTGAGGAAAAGTATTTTCACCACAGGGCATCCAGTGGCCCTTCCTGTGCAGTGTGTGGGGTATATGAATGCACTCGAGGTCGTGCGGCGGGGCTGTTTGCATGTCTGTGTTTGCCTATGAGTGTGTCAGTGTGTGGGATGGACCGTGTCCATATGTGTTTCCCTTGGCATGTCACTGCATCTGCATATATGGGGAAGGTGTTGTGAGAGTTTGTGAGTTTTGGCCAAGTGTTTATGGGTCTTTCTGGACATGTTGGCTTTATATGTCTTTATATGAACTCATTTGTCACTCTGCAGATATTGCCATGCATGTGGGCTTGTCAGTGTGCATGAACCTGGGTGTGGATCATGGTGAGTATTTGTGTGCATCAGCATTGCTTCATATGTCTAGAGTAGCAGATTATGTGTACTTCAGTGTGCTGAATTTCTAGGTATTGGAATCAATCTGGGAGTATATCGATAGATGCATGTCTGAGTGTTTTGATGTGTCTGTAGTTGTATATTACTGGGGGGCATGTTAAGTTCAGCCCTAAAAGTCCCTCACCATACCATGGTGTCACATGTGTGTCACTGGGTGTCTGGGTGCATATTTGTATGTTGCTATGTGTGGGTGTAGAGTGTCAAAATATGTGTGTCTGGATGTGTACTTTTGTGCGTTTACTCTATGCCCGTGTGTGTGTGTGTTTGTGTGTACTTGTGAGTGCCTCGGTGTTTGAGAAAATTTTAGGGTGTTTTCATGTTTGGGTGTGAACTTGCATGTTAGTGAGGTGTGCTGATATTTGTGCATAGTAGTCCACAAGTGTCAGGGGGAGTTGACATGAGTCTATCTGGCTGTGGTACTCTAGGGGGGTGAGTCCTTGAGGCTCTCATCTGTCGTTGGCTTGTCTATGAGCTGTCACAGGTCGCGTGGGCACCCGTTCAGCATGAAGCATATCGTCTCTTCTGAGCGTGGGTTGTGGATCACAAAACGGGGGTCCCCATCCACGGCAAAACAGGAAATGCAACTAGGAAGTTACGGCTTTCGGAAGACTGTCTAGAAATAGACATGCAGCCCAGAGAGAGAGCCCGGACCCAGCCCCAGCGCACAGCCGTCCTATACTTAAGCAGGACAGTGAGGGTGGCTGGCCTACCTGAGGATGAAGAGGTGAAGATGCTTGGCAAAGTGCCTGCAAAGAAGAGAAGAGAGATCACATTCTCGAGCGTGTAGGACCCTCTGGCCTCTGAGTCACCTCTTCTCAAATAAAGGCCAAATCCCTGAGCTCACCGTTTAAGTGCTTCCTGAAATCTGCCTAGCTTTCCAGTCTTCTGTTTGTGCTCCTGTCCAAATGAAGTCTCTATTGTCATGAGAGCACTGCCTTCCTTTGTAAGTGACTCTTTGTTTCTGTTTCTCCTGACACCTGAAATGTTTTCCTTTCCTTCAGCCTACAAGGATCATAGTCTAGCTATCCTTCAAGGTCAACTCAAATGCTATTTTTCTCTTGCTCTCTGCCTGTGGTAGGCAGAATTCTAAGCTGCCCCCCACCCCAGATTACCCCATGTACACATTCTTAAAATCCCCAGGACTGTGATGTGGTGAGCTATCATGCCCATCAATAGGTTATGTGATGTGATGTAGCTGACCTTAAAATAGGAAGATTATCCGAGTGGGTCTGACCTAATTACATGAGCTGTTTAAGTCTGGGTGTGGAGACAGATAAGTCAGAGAGCTACGAAGAGTGAGAAGGATTTGATGTGAGGGAGATTCTCTGTGTCTATCTTAGAAGCTGGAGGGACCATATGGTGAGGAATGCAGGAGACCTGAAAGTGGCCCAGGTGACCTAGAAGATGAGTGTAATTGTCAATCTACGGCCAGCAAGGAAACAGGGATCCCAGTCTTACAAACATGGAGCACTGAAACCTGCCCATAACCTGGTAGAATGTGGAAGAGGAAGAGAACTCAGCTTAATAGATCCCTACTTTAAGATGTGGGACACTGAGCTAAGAATCCAACTAACCTGTGCCTGGACTTCTGACCTCCAGAACCATGAGATAATTAAATGGGTATTGTTTGAAACTACTAAGTTTGTGATTATTTGTTATGCAGCAATACAAAACTAATCGATTGCCCCTCCTCTGGGCTCACATAATGCCTATGAGAATTCTAATTGAATGGAAATGAATGTTTAAAGATCTTTGTCAAGAGTTTTCCTTGTT
>PVIJ01024200.1:0-12765 GCA_004024925.1 Scalopus aquaticus
GGGATGGGGGAGGGGGATCCCCGGAGAGGGAAGGAAAGAGGGAGCTGGTTCTCGGGGTGCTGACAGAGCCTGGAGAGCGAATAAGAGCCGTACGGGAGGGCCAAGGGGGTCTTCGACTGGGCCCGGAGAGAACTGAGGGGTGGGGTCTCTCAAGATCACGGAGGCCGGGGACTGGCCGCGCCACTGGGAGGGGAGGGGACCCCCCTTTCTTTGCTCCCCAGGGCGGAGGGCCGAGCCCCCCAGACCCTGCTCGGGGCGGGGGGCCGGAGGAGAGGGTCCGGAGGTGGGAGGTGGAGGCAGCCGCTAGTGGGAACCCGGGGGACAGCGGGCGCGGGCGGCAGCGGCAGCAAAGCTGGCGGTGGCTGCTGGCCCGAGCATCTTCTTCCCGGAGGCTCCCACAGCGGCCTGGCCCCTCCCACTCGCGCAAGGTCACGCCCATGCCGGTCAGGACCACGCCCTTCAGCGCCCCCATTGGTCTGCCCTTGAAACCTGGACCACACCCCTCCGAGTTGGCCACGCCCCGTCCCGCTAGGTCGAGAGTCCCCACCCTACCCGCAGCTCCCCCCAGGCCACAAAGGCGACCCTGGGTTCTACCACACCTTTCCCACCCTTCACCTGTCAGTAACGTTTATTGAGCACTTACTAGGTGCAGGTTCGGCTCTAAGTAAGCGTTACACAAACGTTATCACATTTAATCCCCAGAGCACCTAACTCTAGCAGGTGCTCTTGTTAAACCCCCATTTTAAAGAGGAAACCGAACCTCAGAGACGCGGCTCGGTTGCTGAGATAACAAATCCCTCTTCATAGTTTCTCCCAACCCTGACAGCTGGAAAGTCTCTCCTCAAATCTTTCATCCATCCCTTGAAGAATCCACACACGGTGACCACAGGATTCAGCGGGTTCAATTCAAGGAGCACCTGAGTTAAAGCAGGTAGCCTCGAGCCTGGCACACAGCTGGCACTCACTGTGATCATCAGCACGTATGAGCTGCCTACTAAGTGCGGACACTGTCCCAAACGCTGGGATACAAAGGGGAACAGAACACTCTTGGCTCTGGTAGCACCAGTATTACTATTCATGTCATTAAGAAAACCTGATTTTCACATGACAAAGTGGAGGAATTTTCCAGGAATGTGGAGTGTGGCTTGTCCAAGGGCACACAGGTAGGTGGAGGGAAACCTGGAATTTGAAGGCAGGAAGAGCTTCATTTCAGAATCTGAAGTCATTGGAAGAAGGGGCCCTTCCTCGGAATGGATCATGGCTAATATTCAGTGTTCTCTGATAAGCGGATTTTGTTCTCCCCGGATTCCTCATCTCCCAGGATTCTTTCCTTCCTAGGTCGGCCAGAGGCAAGATCCAAGGGGCCAGGCTGGGGGTAATTGTGGCAACTGGGGGCCCCTCCCTCTGCTTCATCCCACTCCTGCTCCTCCCTTGCCTTGGTCTCAGGTCCCCAGAATGGGGAGGGCAGCAGATGGCCTAGAGTGGACGGGGTGGCTGCCCATCTGTCCCCTCCCCCCCACTGTCCCCAGAGCCAAGGGGGAGGGGAGGGGGCTGTGGTCCATTGCAGTCTGGATCCTCCCCCTCCATCTTCCTGGAGGGAGCTGAGGAGCTGGTTGCCATGGAGACAGGGAAGAGGAGAGAGGGATGTAGGGAGACACTGGGGTCAGGCCCAGACCCACACCTTAGACGCTCTGAGTGTCATCCTCTCCTGCCATGCAGGTACATTCCTCAACATCCATGGAGTCCAGGTGAGATTCCCCCTTCACATACATGGTGCGTGCGTGCGCACGCGCGCGCGCACACACACACACAGGCTCACACAGGCCCTCCTGCAGACACACAGATGCACAGACTCAACAGTTTCACACAGGCACACTGATGGATGAGAGAGACTCGGGATAGACACACACATACAAACGCACACACACACAAACAAGGCTCTACCACAGGCACACACACACATGCACGTGCAATATCCAAATATGTCCCAGGCACATGGATTGAGAGTCAGAACCCTCCACACTTGGCCACACACCCTGAGAAGTTACAAGCACAAAACCCAAGCCCTAAGATGTACAGAACCCATGTGACACAGGCGTCCATGGCAGTGACATGTGATGTGCGCTACAAACAGACTCGGTCATGTCTTCCACACCTACTGGGTAGTCACACACATTAGGTCCCCAACCCACACAGTCACACACACAACACATGGGACCTCACGGACCACTCAGTGCCAGCACAACACACATGGAGCCCGTGTGCAATTCAGCCCCCACCCCCAAGACATGCCTGCAGCCCCAGCTCCACACCCCCCCCAGCAAAGTCTCCCATTTGGACACACACAACAGCATGGTCGGTCACGCACTCACACTCACACACAAACACAAACCTCCTCCTAGATATTTTTAAACCTAGGCTAGTTCTGCTGCTATGGCAACCGCCCCAAACCCATCGCCATAGCAACCCAACGTCAGCTTTCCAAGCACCAAATCCTGGGGGATTGCAGGGCCCCAATCAGAGGCCGTTGGAGGGGCTGCCTCGCCCCTGCCATCATCATGCCACTCCAGCACCCCCACCACAGAGCCTCCCAGGGAGCAGTCACCCTAGACTGGGCAGGGACTGGAGCCAGGGACTGAAGACCCCAGACCAAACGGGGGCCAAGAGCAACCCTCAACCTGCTTTTTCATGCCATCCCAGTCTTAAGCACGACCTTGCGGGTAGTACCATTATGAGCCCTATTTTGCAGGAAGGCAAACTGAGGCACAGGGAGCCTGCCAGGGAACGCACAGCTACAGTTCTGAAGCACGGGGTTTGAACCCATGTCCTTAGCCATTTCTCTCTCCTTCCTCTCAAAGAGGGGAGTTTGGAGAAAGGGGTTCAGATACATTCTAGGAATGCTTCTGAACCTCAGTTTTCTAGCCTGCTGAATGGGGGTTGAAGCTGTACCACAGGCTGGAGTGCTGGGGGTTCTAGAAGGGGCTGGTCCTAACCGCCCCCCAGGACAGGTTCTACACCAGCAGGCTCCTGGTAGGAGAGGAGCGGATTGGGAGAGGCTGGGCAGGCGGGCAAGGCAGCAGGCTCAGGAGGAAGGCAGGCTAGCACCCCTGCCCTGTGCTTCTCTTTCCAAGCCCCGGACCTGAGGCAGGGGCTTTCTCCAGCCTGAGCCTCAGTCTCTCCCTCTGTCAATCGAAATCCTGGCCATGCTCAGGGTGTGGCAGGAGTCCAAGAGCCACAGCAGGTAAACCCCCTAGGCAAGGGTCTCAGCAGAGAGCAACCTGGCTGATGTTGCTATCACCCCCCAGGCCAAATGGGATTCTGGGGAGGAGGGACTGCGTTGTGCAGGGTTTTACAAACTTTTCTGGCTCATAGTGAGAAGTAGACGGACATATGGCTCAGTGTGCAGAGCATGAAACAAAGGCCTCCTGCAATCACACTTCACCTATACCTTAGCTGTGCATGACGAGACCTTCTAGTCTCTTCTATTGAAAAATGTTGGTGGATTTCACAGTCCACCAACCAGCTGTGACCGACAGTGTAAGACAGTGTGAGAATCGCCAGTGTGGCTGCTACAAGGTGGAACCCTGGAGGATTTTTTTTAAAGATTGATTCATTTATTTATGCATACAAGCTGGGGTACAGACCAGAGGCATGGAGCGGCGAGAGGGTTCATCAGAGATGAGTTGGGAGCAGAACAGGCAGACAGACGGAAACACACTGCTGAGAGGAGTAGCAGGCGGGGCAGGAGAGGTTTGCCGCACCATGTGGGAATCTCCCTGGCCAGGCATCTAACTCATGTCGCCACTGCCGATAGCTCCACAGAGCAGCACTCAACCACTGCACCACCAGGGAGGCCCCAGAACTCAAGGATTTTTAAGCAGATGAATGACATGGGCATCAAACCGGCAGTGGAGGGGCCTCCCTGGTGGCTCAAGGAGTTAAGTCTCAGTACTATGAAGTTACCGACAGCCACTGCAGCATGAGTTCAATCCCCAGCCAGGGAGCTGACCCACATGGCACAGCAGACCTCTCACGTCTTGCCTGCTGCTCCCCTCAGCAGTGAATTTCAGTAGATCCACCTGTTCTGCTCCCCACTCTGTCTCTGGTGAATCCTCTCACCCCCTGCACCTCTGGCCTACACCTCAGCTCTTGTATGCATTAAAAAAAAAAAAAAAAAAAAAAAGCGGGCAGTGGAGGGGAAGGGTGAAAGGAGGGGCTGGAATAGAGCCAGAACGGTACTTGTCAATAGCACTTATTGAGCACTTACTCTGTGTTGGGCACTGGTCTAGGCACTGGGGATACAGCAATGGTCAAAATAGACACAAATTCCTGACCTCGTGAGATCACATTCTAGGAAAGTAAACAATAAACAAGCAGAAGAAGCAAAACGTGGCCTGTTGGATGACGGTAAGCGCACGGGAGAAGTATATTCGCGGGCAGGAGATATGAAGGCTGGAGCACAGGGGGAGGGGTGTCTAAATAGAGCAGGCAGGGAAGGCCTCGGGAGGAGGTGGCACTGGAACAGAGACCTGAGGAGGTGAGAAGCTGGGCCCAGTGGGTCTCTGGGGGAACAGAAGGTGCAAGGGCCTTGTGGCAGGAGCACATCTGGCCTGACGGAGGAGAGAGGAGCCCAGAAAAACTATGGGGGGAGGAGAGTGGGAAGGATGAGGCCAGAGAAGCCAGCGGGGACAGGCTGTGGAGCTCTGAGGGCCACGGTAAAGACACAGCTTCGACTCTGCGCGAGGTGGCAGCCATGGAGGGCTGTCGGCGGGGAAGGACATGAGGTGACCATGAGGTGCTTCGGCTGTGCGTGGAGAACAGTGTCCGGGTGACAAGTAGCAGTGCAGGTGGGGCGACACTGGGGGAGTCCCAGCTCTGGCCTGTGACTTTGGGGAAGTCATTTCACCTCTTCAGAGCTGGGTTTCTCCTGCAAAGGGGAGTCTCCATAAAGCACCCATCTCTCAGGGCTCCCGTCTGCTCTCAGCGCTATGGCTGTGGACAGCGCTTGGCGCGGAATGTGTGCTGGGCAAACAGTCTCTGCTACCTTCACTGATCAAACTCCTGGGGGCTCCCAGACCGGGAAAATTCTGTCCTGCCCAGTGGTGGCAAGAGGGGCGTTAGGGAGGAGGATGATGACAGGAGGCTTAATGATTTCACGTTTATTTGATCCTGGGAATATTTGAGTCGGAAAATCCTGGAGTAAACCTGCCTGTGCTGAGAGGGCCTTTAGGGGTCTCTTTCATTCCCAGCAGCCTCTTTGTAGGGTGGGGAAATAATGAGGGGGGAACTGTTTTATCTGGTCCAGGAGCTAGAATCCACCAGGCTCCTGTCTCTGGCCTGCGCTCCCAGTCCTGGCTGCCTCGGGGTGAATGCTGCGTCTGGCCATGCCCCCTCCCCCAGCCTCACGGTCTCCCTGCCTTCACTTCCTACTGCCTCTGGGAGAGATTCCAAACTCTCTCAGTTGCTCAGGCCAAAAACCTGGCATTCGCCCTTGACATCCCCTCTTTCTCTCACACCCTCATCCAATCCATCAGCAAACCTTCTCTGCTGTACCTTTAGTTTCTAAGTCTCACCCCATCCTGCCACCCCTACAGCACCACCATGGTCTGGCGGGGTTCTCTCCTGGCCCCCGGACTTCCGCTCTTGCCCATCCTGTCCCAGCAGCCACATCCATCTCTCGAAGGCGAGTTGGGGCATATGCTGTGTGGCATCCAAGAGAAATAAAATGGGGTTTCCGTACGGATATCGAAGATCTATTACAGGTTCTTGCTGTAGGTCTGTGGGGCTTTCTGTGCATCCTGTCTCAGGCTTTATTCTTGCGATGGGGGGAAACTAAGGCACAGGGAGTTGAAGACACTTGTAGCAGAGCTGGGATTTGAACCTTGGCCACCCCAAAGCAGGGGTGACACTCTGGACAACCTTTAACACCCTGCCCCCTCCTCTCAGCCATGTTTCTCCAGGGCACCCTCCCCACCCCCATAGCCTACCTCCTCCCTGGGATACCTGCTGCTTCTCTAGTTAGAACCCCAAACACAGAGATATGAGCTGATTCTATGCAATTATCTTTGGTTGAATTTAATTTTAGTAATTTCCCCTTTTCATCTGCGCCCCTCCCCCGTTCCTACTCTATTGTGCTTAATTTTTGGTTTCCAATCTTTCTATTCTCTTGTTAAGATCTGTGTGTATCCTTAAAGTTAGTTTTTAAATTTGCAAAGATGGACCTCCCTGGTGGTGCAGGGGTTAAAGTCTCAGCACTATCAAGCTATTGGCAGCCACTGTAGCACAGAGTTCGATCCCTGGCCAGGGAGCTTCCCACATGGGGCAGCAGACCTATCCTGCCTTGCCCGCTGCTCCCCTCAGCAGTGGATTTCAGTCAATTTGCCTGTTCTGCTCCCCTCTTTGTCTCTGGTGAATTCTCTCACCCCCCACACTATGGCCTATACCCCAGTCCTTGTATACATAAATAAATAAAAAGAAATCTTAAAAAAAATAAATTTGCAAAGATGTCATTGAGCTAAAGATCGCACTGTCTTCCTCGGTGCCTTGGTGAGTCTTGGAGATGCCAGCCCCGGCCTGGTCACTCAGCGGCAAGTTACTTAACCTGGGGTGGGGGTGGGCTCTCTATTAGTCCTTGGGGGTTATATAACATGTAGGTCCCTTTCTCACAGGCTCCAGAGGGCTTTGGGGAAATGTTTGCTGATTGCCTCAGCAAATGTGATGGTGGGTTTAGTTACTGGGATGTGGTATGAGTGTACTAGCACCTCACGTTTTGAAAAATCACGTTAGTGTTTGACATCTGAAAGGGATTCACCTGGGCCTCCGTCTCACCATCTGTAAAGGGCTGGGGTTGCACAAAACACCAGTCCCTTGCCTTTTCACAGTGCCTTTGTTGCCCAAATCAAAGCACTTAAAATTATCCCAGTCCACCTTCCTTCCCAGCACTCACTGGGAACTGGGTTCTGTTTCCAGATTTCATTCGAATGAGATTAAGGTGGAGATCCTATGGAAGGGCAATTCTGAACCAGTACTCCCCCTGCTCTGTGCCCTTCCGCCTCGCACCCCCCTCCCCACCAAGGTCTGGGGACTGTGGCAGCCCTCCTCACACCCCTTCACTCACACACTCCAAAAACCGAAGATGAAGATGATGAAGACCGTCTCCCACCTCCTCCCCACCTCTCCCCTTCAAGCTTTCCCACCTCCTCCCCAACTTTCCTCTCAATCTTGACCTGCTCCAGTCTCTCAGAGAGGACAGATAGGAGAGAAGTTGCGCCCGCTGGTTTCCAGGACCCCAACCTCCCACCTGCAGCTGAGACCCTCAGCTCCACACAAGAAGCTCTTCAACACGAGCCATGTCCCGTCCTCTCTCACCCACTCAGGGACAAAATCAGGTAATTCTAGTGCATCAACTCCTGTATCATCAATTCTCCTCTCTCTTCTCATTGGCATAATAAAGGCTCTAATAGAAATGTGCTTTCTTAACCTCATCTACCTACAGTCCTGATGTCCTGCTCCCTTTTCTAGTAAGACCCTCATTAAAAAGCTGTCTATACTAATATCTCCTGTTCCTTTCTCCCAGTCCTTGAAACACTCCAAGCAGGGACTGACGCCACTGCTTGGCCACACAACTCTTGAGGTTACTGCTGATCTCCATGTGGCTCAACCCTATAGGCCAAGCCCCGCCCTCATGTTCTGGAACATTCTCCTGGTAGTCGTATCTTCCTCCTCAGTTTATTTTCTTCCCGTGCTCACAAGACACCCCACTCTTACTACTTCCCTGCTATCTCAGTAGCCGCTCCATCTCAGTCTCCTCTATTTCTTCCTCCTCTTCCTTTAAACATTGGAGGATCTGGGGGCCTTGTCCTTGATCCCTTCTTTTCTCTCTTTCCTCAGCCCTTTGGTGATGAACACCTAAATTTATACAGCTCTCTAGGCTGGACCCCACACCTGAATTCAGACCCATCTAGTCACCAATCCTCTCGACATTTCCACTTGGAAATCTATCAGGTCCTTCAAGATGGCCAAATGCAAGTCCTAGCCGCCACTCTCCCTCTGCACCCCCTCCTTTTGCTCTCCACCTAATCACAATAAATGGAAACTTCATTTTGGCAGCCTCTCAGATCACAACCTTGCAATCAGGTTTGACTCCCCTCTTCCTCTTGCTCCCAGCACCCAATCCATCATCAGCAGGTTCTGTCAGCTCTACCTTCAGAATACATGCAGATTCTAACCACGTCCTGCCACCCCCACTGCTGCCACCCTCGTGAAAGACACCATCATCTCTCATTTGAATTATTTTTTAAATCTTTGCTTTAAAAGAGGTTTTTGTTTTTTGTTTTTAGATGAAAGCCACGTAAGATAAAAGGAACTATTTTAAAGGGCACAAGTCAGTGGTATTTCGTACATTCTTAATGGTGTGAAGGCATCATCTCTATGTAGTTCCAAAACATTTCCATCATCCCCAAAACAGACCCCACACCCATTAAACAATGATTCCCCGTTTCTCCCCCACACTACCCGGTACCACTATATTCTCCCAATCCCTGCTTGGAGTGCTTATCTATATGTGTCTCTGTATTTCATACAATCAGAATCACACAATGTGTGATCTTTGGTATCTGGCTTCTTTCACACAGCATGATGTTTTCAAGATTCATCCATGTTGTGGCATGTATCACTATACCATCCCTTTTCAGGGGTGAATAATATTCCATTATGTGACTACACCCTTTTGTGTATCCATTCACCTATTGATAGACATTTGGGTTGTTGCCACCCTGTGGCTATTATGAATGGTGCTGCTGTGAATACCCAGGTGTTTGAACATCAGTTCCAATTCTACCTACGAGTGGAGTGGCTGGCTCAATGGGTAATTCTTTTTCACTTCCGGAGAAACCACCAAATTGCTATCCACAAGTTGCACCATTTTATCCCTTCAAATCATTTTATTCTTTTGTAAATTATTAATGGCCTATTCTTAACACAGCCACCAGCCTGACCACTTAAGACAGGAGTGAAATAATGTCCCTGTTGCCCTCCACCTCCAATGCGATTCAGCTCACTCAAGGAAAACAAAGATGTCACAGGGACCTGTGAGACCCCGTATGACGTGGCTTCTGACCCCTCCAGGACATCATGCACTTGTCTCCTGCTCACTCAATATGGGGCTCCGCCCTGCTACTAAAGGGCATCAGAAATACTTCCACCTTGGGTCCTCTGCACTCACTCCTTCCTTCTGGAACTCTCTGCCCCTGGGCAGCGTGCTCTACCCCTGTACCCCCAAGACTGGCTCCCTCACTTACTTCAGGTCTTTGCTCTAAGCCAGTTTCTCCAAGACAGCTTCTCAACCATCCTGACCCCCCTGCTCCGTTTTATTTTCTCCACCTGCCACCAACTTATTTCTATGTATTGCTTTTTTTCCATTTCACAAAGGTGTGGGCTCTATTCACTAGTGCACCTAACCCCAGCACCCACAAAAGTGCCTGGGACACAGCAGGTGCACACACAAAAAAAGCTTGAATGAATGAATGAATCTCCATTACAGGTGCAGAAAGTGAGGCTCACAGAAGGCTTGACTTGGGGAGGTCCCACAGCCTGTAAGAGGAAGCCTCCTGGCATGCCAGTCTAGGTCGATGGTGGCAGAACCCAGGTTCTAAAATAAGCTGTCTTGGAAACTTTCTATCTGGACCTCCTAACAACCGTTGAAGTTAACCTTTTAGCAATACTCAATTGACAGGTGGGAAAACTCCTACCCAGAGAGGGAATGGGTTCCCCACAACCAATGGGTGGCAATGTCAGGACTGGTTATTACGCTTTGGGGCAGGACTTCCGGAAAGAGCCTCTGGCACACAGTGGCTACCTGGGAAGTGCAGACTGGCATTGGGAGAGGGGTTACAGCAAAGCACAGGTAAGCTTTAGGGCTCCAGACTTGCAAGGCCCTTCCAAGGCCCTTTCAGGGGCCTAGCAATGCGTGTCTATGTCTGATGTTTTGGGAGAAATTCACAAAGGGAGGCTATTTTAAAAGGCAATTGGATGAGATCACTGTCTTTTTCCAGTTCTACTTCCTCTCTGTTGTATATCTCCACATCATGGATTGTATTGGCATCCAGCTGAGTAGAAGCTACATTTGGTTGGGTCTCATGGGTGGGATAGTTTGATGTGGTTCATAGCTACTTTTAGATACACTTCAATGGCCTAACTGGTCATTCTGGAACATTCCAGGGATGTCCCTGTAGTTAAACCCCACTTAACGATGAACACTTTCTATGGTCCCCACAAATTATACCATCACTTCAGTGTGTAGCAGGTGTGCCAACTAGATTTGTGTAATTTCACTCCATGACATTCTCACAATGACAAAAGTGCCCGCCTGAATTTCTAAGGCCATATCTCCGTCCCCCACGTTATTATCCAAGGTGCTAACCTGTTCGGTGCCAGGCCAAAGTCTGTTACGTCATGAACGTTTCCTCCAGTGGTCCAGTCCAAAAGCACCTGAGTAATGGAAGCAAGTTCCAAATTAAAAGGACTGAGGCAGGGCCTCCCTGGTGGCTCAGCGCGCACTGTGGAGCCGTCGGCAGCAGTGACGCAGGTTCGATGCCCGGCCGGGGAGATTTCCACATGGCGCGGCAGACCTCTCCTGCCTCGCCCACTGCTCCCCTCATCAGTGTATTTCCATTTATCTGCCTGTGCTGCTCCCCACTCTGTCTCTGGTGAACCCTCTCGCCACCCCACGCCTCTGACCTGTACCCCAGCTTGTATGCATAAATAAATCTTTAAAAAAAAAAAGTACCGAGGAAGAAGCAGCCTGTGGAGGGGCCTCCCTGGTGGTGCAGTGGGTTGAGCGCAGTGCTCTGGAACTGTCAGTGGCTGGGTGCGAGTTCCACGCCCAGCCAGGAAGATTCCCATGGGGCACAGCAGACCTCTCCTGCCTCACTCGCTGCTCCCCTCAGCAGGGTATTTCGGTTGATCTGCCTGTTCTGTTATCCACTCTATCTCTGGTGAACCCTCTCACCGCCCCACACCTCTGGCCTGCACCCCAGCTTGTATGCAAAAATAAAATAAATCTTAAAAAAAAAAAGAAGTAGCCTGTGGAGATATTGTCCAGAACACGAAGCTACCACAAGTTTAACACGAAAGTTTGTACACGTTCCCTCAACCCACAGGTGACATCACCAAAGTTGACTGGTGAAAATGAATGGTCGGGCCTCCCTAGTGGCGCAGCGGTTAAGTGCTGCGCTGTGGAGCTGTCGGCAGCGGCGACGTGAGTTCGATGCCCGGCTAGGGAGAGTCCCACACGGCGCAACAGACCTCTCCTGCCTCGCCCCATGCTCTCCTCAGCAGTGTATTTCCGTCGATCTGCCTGTTCTGCTCCCCACTCTGTCTCCGGTGAACCCTCTCACTGCCCCACGCCTCTGACCTGTACCCCGGCTTGTATGCAAAAATAAAATACATCTTTTAAAAAAAAAGAAAATGAAAGGTCTGCTGAGTTACAATGACAGAAAAATTTCCATCAGTCAAAGATAATTTGCTTCTTTCTTCCCTCTGTAGATCAAGATATTATGAAACATTGCTGCAGCTAAAAAGTAGGCAACATGTCAGAGGTGTGTCAGGCAAGAAATTAATAAAAATATTACGTTATCTTTCGGGATTTTGCAATGTTTGTGCTATTTGTCAGCTCGTCTAAAGATGTAATTTGTTATTTTTCATTCTCTAAGCAATTTGTCCTGTTCATACCTAATTTCATGTGTTACTTTTCTCCCGTCCAAAGGGGTCACCACCTTTACTGGACTTTGGACTCAGCCCGGTCGCACAAATACTAAGCCGGCCAACCTTACTTACTTTTCACGTAGCGGTCAGAGTGGTCTGTCCATGGGCTTTTCTTAAAGAACTGTCCTCTCCTCGACCCCTCAGCAAATTCTATAAACTGTCTCCGCCCTGTTGATGACTGATTGGCTCAAAATAGGGAGTCCTCAAGCTGTGTGACCTCGGCCCAGAGGCTGCACCTCTCTGAGCCTGTTTCCTTAGTGGCAAAATTGGAACAATAGTGCTTATATTACAGGGACGCTGTTAACTTCAAATAAGCCGAGGCCGGCAGAGCGCTTAGTGCAGACTTGGAACGCGGGAGCGACGGTGACCCTCAAGCCCTCTTCTTGGTAGAACTTTTCCGCAGCTTTCCAACCTTCCACCGCAGGGGCGCGCCGGGCTACGTTCTCCTCGCCTCCCCTCCCGGTGGGCGCGGCCTACTCGCCGCTGGGGGCGGTGGGTGGAGTCAAGGACTACTTCCGGGGTCCCTCCCCCTCTAGGGAACAACCCCTTGGTATGATTGGCAGTAGCTATTAACCAGTAGTCATAGGAGAAGGGATAGATGTTCCAACCCACTTCGGAACGTCTCTTCCGAGTTGGCTAATTGCAAGTTTTGGAGGGTGGAGTCTACTCCGGGGCGGGCGAAAGTGACGAGCATCTGTTCTGACTAATGGAAACTTGGCGGCGAGTAAACCCGGGCCAATCAGAAGAGAGAAGGCCGGAACCTGGGCGGGGCCGGCGAATCGGCAGTTGAACCGCTCGCGAGGAGGGGTGTCCGCGGAGGTGAGAGGCTGCGGGATCGGCGGGTGCGCGGGCCCGGCGGGAGGTCCCGGCGGGGGGAGGGGGCTTCGGCTGCGGCGAGCGCCGACCGGGCCGTGTGGGACCCGGGAGGGGGATCAGGCGCTGTACTGAGGGGTTGTGAGGCAGAGCGCGGTGTTGAGGCGGGGGATGTTTTGTGTTTCACGG
>PVIJ01024201.1:0-12764 GCA_004024925.1 Scalopus aquaticus
ACCAGCAGTGTAGAAGAGTTCCTTTTTCTCCACATCCTTTCCAGCATTTGTTGCTGCCTGTATTTTTAATGTGTGCCATCCTCACAGGTGTGAGGTGGTATCTCATAGTGGTTTTGATTTGCATTTCCTTGATTATAAGTGATGTTGAGCATTTTTTCATGTATCTGTTGGCCATTTGCTTTTCTTCTTTGGAGAAGTGGCTTTTGAGCTCTTCTGCCCATTTTTTGATTGGGTTATTGGCTTTGTTTTTGTTGAGTTGTGTGAAGGAACAGCTATACTTATATCAGATAAATAGACTTCAAAGTTAGAAAAGTAAAAAGAGACATATATGGTCATTACATTTTTATTAAAGGGATAATTTATCAAGAAGACATAACAGTCATCAACATATACTCACCAAATGAAGTAGCACCAAAATATATCAGATGACTATTATCATCTCTGGAAACAGACATTAGAGAAAATACATATATAGTAGGAGACTTCAACACTCCACTCTCACCAATGGACCGATCAACGAGACAAAAAATAAGTAAGGACACTAGAACCCTAAATAAAGACATAGATTTCATGGGTTTAACAGATATACAGGACACTGCACCCAAAAAATTCTGAGTACACATTCTTCTCAAGTGCACACAGATCAGTCTCCAAGATAGATCACATACTGGGACACGAGACAAACATTAACAGATACGCCAAGATAAAAATCATACCAACTATCCTCTCTAGCCATAAAGGCACCAAACTGGACATAAACCATGAAAAGGAAACAAGGAACCCCCCAACCTCATGGAGATCGAAACCCACACTACTGGAAGTCCATTGGATCAATGAGGAGTTAAATAAGAAACTAAAACATTGCTGGAGACAAATGACAATGAGCACACAACTTTCCAGAATGTATGGGACCCAGCAAAAACAGTTACAAGAGGAAAATACATAGCAATACAGGCACACATCAAAAAACAAGAAAGAGCTCAAAGAAACAACCCAATATCACACCTTAAAGAACTGGAAAAAGAACAACAAAAGAACCCAAAAGACAGTAAAAGAAAGGAAATAATAAAAATAAAAGCAGAAATAAATGAAATAGAAGTTTAAAAAAATCCAAAAGATCAATGAAACCAAAAGCTGGTTCTTTGAAAAAATAAACAAGACAGACAAACCTCTAGCCAGGCTCACAAAGAAAAAACAGGAAAAAGCACAAATAGATAGGACCACAAATGAGGGAGGAGAAATTACAACAGATGTAGCAGAAATCAAAAGAATAATCAGAGACTACTATTAACAGTTATATGCAAACAAGTTCAACAGTCTAAAAGAGATGGACAAATTCTTAGAATTATACAAACATCCTAAGCTAGATAAAGAAGAAATAGAACACCTAAATAGACCATTACAAGCACTGAAATCAAAACAGTAATCCAAACCCTCCCCAAAAACAAAAGCCCAGGACCAAGTGGTTTCACAAGTGAATTCTACCAAACGTTCAGAAATGAACTAGTGCCTATCCTGCACAAACTTTTTCAAAAAATTGAGAAGGAAAGAATACTACCAAATATGTTTTATGAATCCAGCAGCACCCTAATACCAAAACCAAACAAGGATAACACAGAAAAAGAAAACTACAGGCCAATCTCTCTAATGAATACTGATGCAAAAATCCTCAATAAAATTTTAGCTAAAAGAAACCAACAATACATCAAAAAGATAGTTCACCATGACCAAGTGGGATTTATTCCAGGGGCACAAGGATGGTTCAACATCAGAAAGTCAATAAATGTAATACAACACATCAACAAAAAGAAAAGTAAAAACCATATGATCATATCAATAGATGCTGACAAAGCATCTGGCAAAGTCCAACATCCATTTATGATGAAAGTCCTCGAAATTCTAGGGATAGAAGGAACATACCTCAACATGATAAAGGCCATATATGACAAACCCACAGTCAATATCATTCTCAACAGTGAAAAACTGAAAGACTTTCCCCTGAAATCTGGAACAAGACAAGGATTTCCACTGTCACCACTGCTTTTCAATATAATACTGGAAGTCCTTGACAGAGCAATAAGACAAGAGAAAGGCATACAAGGAATCCAAATAGGGAAAGAAGAAGTAAAGCTATCACTATTTGCAGACAATATGATAATATACATAGAGAACCCTAAAAACTCCACCGAAAAACTAATTAAAATAATCAATCAATTTAGTAAAGTAGCAGGATACAAAATCAACACACAAAAATTAGTAGCCTTCCCATATGCAAACAATCAATCAGAAGAGGAGGAAATCAAGAAAACTATCCCTTTTACAATCGAAACAAAAAGATCAAATACCTGGGAATAAACCTAACAAAAGATGTGAAGGACCTATACAAAGAAAACTACAAAATATTATTAAAAGAAATAGAAGAAGACACAAAGAAATGGAAAGACATACCCTGCTCATGAATTGAAAGAATCAACATTATCAAAATGGCCATACTAAGGAAAGCAATTTACAGATTCAATGCTATCCCAATTAAAATTTCAATGACATTCTTCAAAGAGATAGAACAAATACTGATGAGTTTCATATGGAACCACAAATACCTCGAATAGCCAAAGCTCCTGACCAAAAAGGGGAATGGAGGTATCACCCTCCCAGTCTTCAAACTACACTACAAAGCCATAATAATAAAACTGCATGGTACTGGAGCAAAAATAGACACACAGATCTATGGAATCGAATAGAAAACCCAGAAATCAATCCACATATATATGGACAATTAATCTTTGCTAAAGACTATGCAGTGGAACAAGGACAGTTTGTTCAACAAATGGTGCTGGGAAAACTGGATGACTACATGCAGAAAAATGAAACTAGACTACTAACTCATGCCATGCACAAAATCAAATTCAAAATATTTGAGAGACTTGGACGTAATTCCTGAAACCATAAAATATATAGAAGAAAACGTAGGCAAAAAAATACATGACATACATCTTAGTAACATTTTTAAAGACACATCCCCCAAAGCAAAGGAAGTGAAGGAAAAGATAAACAGCTGGGATTATATCAAAATAAAAAGCTTCTGTACAGTAAAAGAGACATTAACCAAAACAAACAGACACCCTACTAATTGGGAGAAAATCTTTGCACATAATACAACTGATAAAGGACTGAAAACAAAATCTACAAGAAGCTCACACAACTCAACAAAAACAAAGTCAACAAGCCAGTCAAAAAATGGGCAGAAGAGTTAAAAAGGCAGTTCTCCAAAGAAGAAAAGCAAATGGCCAACAGGTATATGAAAAAATGTTCAACATCACTTATAATCAGGGAAATGCAAAACAAAACCACAATGCGATACCACCTCACACCAGTGAGAATGGCACACATTAAAAAAAAAAAGCAACAACAAATGCTGGCGAGGATGTGGAGAAAAGGAACTCTTCTGTACTGCTGGTGGGAATGCAAATTGGTCCAACCACTATGGAAAGCTGTATGGCGGTTCCTCAAACTGCTAAAAATGGAGCTTTGGTATGACTCGGCAATACTGCTTTTGGGAATCTACGTAAAGGACACAAAAACACTAATCCAAAAGGATACATGCACCCATATGTTTATTGCAGCACTGTTTACAATAGGTAAGGTATGGAAACAACCCAGATGCCCAAAAATAGATGATCGGATCAAGAAGATATGGTACATATACACAATGGAGTACTATTCAGCATTCAAAAAATATAAACACATGCAATTCACAGCAACGTGGATGGAGTTAAAAGGGATCATGCTCAGTGAAATAAGCCAGAAAGAAAGAGAAAAATATTGAATGGTTTCACTTATAACAAGAATCTAGAGATACCAAATAAGAGAGAGAGATTCAGCGAGGGAGGGGAAGGATAAGGGTTCAAAATGGGGGAGAGGAGAACACAATGGACTGTGGTGATGGTCCATGGGTGAATCGGTGGTGGATAACCCACGGGGAATACATTATAATGTAAAAGATACAAATAATAATAAATATTAAAAAAAGAAAAAGAAAAAAATATGTAAACAAAACAAATACCCAGGCCAACAGAATATTGTAAAAAAAAAAAAAAACTATTTAAATTGTAGAAAAATTGTAAAGATAATTTACCTCAGCATGAAAATGTGTATTTAACACTGTAAGAAATCTTAGATAATGAATTACTTCAAAGCCTATCTTTTGAGTTAAAATATTCATAACTGACTTATAAAGATGTTTTTCTTTTTTAAAACTTGAACTACTGTGCATCAGGCAACACCACACTGATACACGGGAGTAGTGGAGCAAACTGTTATGGAGGATGCTGCCCAGAAGGCAGAACCTGGCCTTTTTAGTGAGTTGCTTTTTTTTTTTTTCAGGGTAGGAGGATGAGAAAACAATGAGGAAGAAGGATGTATGCTTACCTAAACTTTTGGGGAGAGGAGTCTGGGAATCTGAGTTGAATTTATAGCCCAGTTTTATGGCCCATAGTTTTATGGCCCACATGTTTCATGGCCCACAGGTTGAAGTCTGATAACCTGGCCTTCACAGTTAGGCGCCAGTCTTGTCAAACAATGCATTTTGCTGAAACTCTCTGAGACCTAGAGATATACATCAGTCAATGGTGCCCCAGGTGTTCCTGGTCATGCCTAATGCATACTCCAGGAGTATGTCCTAGGAGATTTAAGCACCCTGCTCTCCTTTAACTTAAGAGGTGCCTAATGGGCTCTGTACTGATAAGGCTGAACTGCATAGCCAGAATGGTGTCTTAAGCAACTTGGGGATTCTAGCAGACCTACAAACTACTAGTTTCAGAGCTGACTGAAATCCATCTAGGTCAAGTGCAGGATATGCTGAAGTCAGTCATTCATTGCAGCCCTTCTCCTTCTCCTCTCATACAGAAACATTCAAAAGAGGGTAATTATGTAATATAATGTAACTTTCAGGAAGGTGACCCTCCCTAAATGGAAATGCAGTAATATACATGTCTGCATGGATTTCTGGTTTTTTTATGCCATAAATTTTCATAAACAATGCAAATGACTGTGAATCTGGTGCCAAGTATTAAATACTTAATACTTAAATATTAAGTATTTATGTAGTAAAACTGTTGGATGAAATGGATATTGCTTTTCTGCCTTTTCAGTTTACTGTATGTAATGGTGATAAAGAACTATGTATGCCCCTTAATATTCAGCTCAGGTTTACACTAAAAGTGGAGAAACATGCATTGGGAATGATTAAAATAGATTTTTCACTTAGTGACTATCCATTGCATTCTTGTTGTGGGCCAGGTGACATTGAATTTTGTAAGTATGCAGGAAGTTGTTGAAGCAGGAGAGAAATAGGATTAGATTATAGGGTCATTTGAACTGTGGTGTCAAGACTGGAGGGTGAGGAGGACTTGAGGCAGAGAGATGACTGAATAGGTGAAGGGATAGATGACAGGCCAGCTGCCCAGGGATAATGACAGGGACTGGAGAGAGGTCAACAGGATTGAGGGGCCCTTGGGAGACAGAATTGACATGATTTGGCATGTAGGAGTGGGCAAGAAGGATAATCAATGATAGTTTATATTTCTGATTTGAGAAAGTGAATATAGAGGGAAAGGGATTGGACTCTCTTCCTTTCTCCTCTTTCCCTCCTTATCATCAATTTCAGCTTCATTTGATCATATTTGACTGCATCAGGCAAATATTTAATTCTACAGTTCTAACATGAAAGTACAGCTCTGTGGTTGGGTTTCACTGGTCATTCCAATATCCTTTCTAGCTGAGGGATCTGTGTTAAGAACTGTCCTGGCTGCTGCATTCCCCAGCCAGACTCTGGACACTGTTTTTATACATTCTGATTTTTTCCAATGTTCCCATCATATTTATTTGGATTTCTGTGATTAATTCAGGGAGATATTTTGTAAATGGCCATAAATAGGCCTAATTGGACAATGTTATACGTAACATTGAAATTTCATATCCAACAGAGCACACTCGTGGTTATATACAATTACATCACGTTCATTCCACAGTGTCTTAAACTAAATTTAAGACATGTAAGACACCAAATGACTCCAATCTCTTCTTTTTTCATTTTTGCTGCATGACATTGGCCTTGAGTCTCTTTAATGAATGAATTAATTAATGATTGAGTTAACATTGGCTTACAATACTACTTAAGTTTTAGGAGTACAGCTTTACACCTTAACAACTGTACGTATCACACCACACCCACCACCCAAAGTCTAGCTACCATCTACCACCATCTGGTCTATCCCTTCGACCTGTTTCACCCACCCCCACCCCTTTTAACATGATCACATCTTCCCTAGTGCCTCCCACCCTGTGCATAATATGCCCGCACCCATCCTGCTAAAGAGAAAGTGGGGAGCAGAGTGCAATGCATGGAGAGGAAAGGAAGACACATAGGCCTGGAATCCTGTGGAGCAGGCTGCTCCCCTGACAAGTGGGCGTCAGAGTTAGCATGCAAAAAGTACATACTGGAGATCTGCTACCTTGTCCCTCCACAATCTGCTAGCAGGTTTCCCTGTCCAATTTTGCTAAGCATATTTCTCTTCTGGAGAGCTGAGCTTGGTGAACAATACTGCAAAGGCCACCTTGTCTGTGTTGCTATAACATTCTGTATGTTATACATTTTGTATGTATACAGTGAATGGTTCAGAAGTCAACCTTAAAATTCCTGCTCTTTTTTATTTTAATTTGTCTCATCCATGTCTTTTATATTTCATTGAAGGATTTCCTAGATACTTTGATTGTTTATTTATCACCTGGGGTGAACATTTGTATAAATATTGCTGTACAAAAATCTAGAAATAATTAAGATTTAGCATTGATTTTTCTGTCTTGCATGATGGACTGCCCTTAGGTGACATTTAGCATGCGGATGTGTTGTTCTGCTCAGATAGCGTCATTGAAATATCAAAAGGCATAACATTATCTTAATTTCAGATTTCTCTAGAGAAATATGCAGATGCTGCAATACTAGCCTGCTTTTCCTCCTGGCAGCAAACAGTTGGAGCAGCATAGTAGCCACCCCCTTTCGATGGGACTTCTCTCCACTTTAAGTAGGTCACCTACTGCTGCTGAGCCTCAGGTGTCTTTACCATAACATGGGATTATAATCACTACTTCACAGGTGTTTAGTGGTGATCATGTGCACACAGAGGACCTAGCACAATGTCTAGTATGAGATGGTAGTAACCGTGACTGCTGCCCGCAAAAGAGCTAATGTTCAAGGTTAAGAGGAGATGGTTTTGGACACATTAGAAGAAGAACTCGGAAGAGTTTGGAATCCACTGGAATTATACATGTACCTGGTATATAAACCTAACAGAACCCTTGTAATCCTAGATCCACTTTTCTTGCCCCACATCGGCACATCAGTATATTAATAAACCATGTCAGCTCCCCCTTCAGAACATAACCTGGAATTTGATGGCACTGTCTGCTCCAGCTCACCATTTCCTCTCACCTTGCTATGGAATTAGTCTCCCAACTTGACTTTCTGCTTCTGCCTTTGATCTCTGTGACCAACAGTTCACACCCGAGTGCTAAGTCAGCAGATTTCTGGCCTCTTCTCAAAGCCGTCCAGCGATGCTCTGTGCCATTGAGGGAAAAAACATTTTTCTCACAAAGTGCCACAGGTCACCTGGCACTCTTATCCCTTTTCACCCACTTTCTATCACCATCCCCCACCATCTCCACTCCATTTCTCTGATCTCTGGGTTCCTTATTGTACCCGTGCATTTCTCTCAATTGAAAACAACATAGATTTTGCTTATTTTTATTATTTGCTCTCCCCAGTTGCATGTAAGCCTTGGGCAGGAAATTTTGCCTCTCTGTTAGCTCTTATATTCCCAACATTGAGAGCAGTACCTGGCACTTAATGGGAGCCCCACAAGTGTTCGTTGATGAAGGAATAAAAGTAATGAAAGCGTGTTAGCAGGTAGGATTTATTGTGGCATTCTTCTTTCCAAAGCAAACCATGAAGTAATGCGGCAAATTAACACTTGCTATTTTTGTAGAGGCAGTTAACTCCTGTGGTAGAACTGAAAGCAATAAAGGGAAAATTACAGATCCTTTAATATTTTATTTGATTAAATGGAAGAGCCACTCAGGGGCACTGCTTGTATCCCTGGGTGCTGTGGATGTAATTCCACAGTGCTTGTTCCGTCTGAACACACATACATTAGGGTGCCCTTGAAGTTCCTGAATTACTTCTTTTTTTTTGAAGGATGTCAAAACAAATTAGTGGGTATGTCTGTATATGGAAAGGATGGATTCTTACCAGGGTGAAATAGATGCTTTTTAAAAAAAAGATTTATTTTTATTAATTTGTGTATACAAGAACCAGGGTATCGGCCAGAAGTGCAGAGGTGAGAGGATTCACCAAAGACAGAGTGGGAAGCAGAATAGGAAGATCTACTAAAATACACTGCTGAGGGGAGGAGCGGGCCAGCAGGAGAGATCTGCTGCAACATGTGGGTAAACTCCCTGGCCAGGGATTAAACTCAGACCACAGTGGCTGGAGAAGAGAAAAAAAAAAGTCTGAATCAGACACACAGACGAATGGAATCAAATAGAAAACTCAGAAATAAATCCACATATCTAGGGACAACTAATCTTTGACAAAGGTGTAACGAATATGCAATAGAACAAGGGCAGTTTGTTCAATAAATGGTGCTGGGAAAACTGGACTGCTACTTGAAAAAAAGTGAAACTAGACTACTACCTCACACCATGCACAAAAACTAACTCAAAATGGATAAAAGACAGGAATGTGAGACCTGAAACCATAAAATATATGGAAGAAAACATAGGTGAAACACTACATGTTATACATCTCAGTAGAATCTTTTTTTTTAAATTTTATTTATTTATGCATACAAGCCAGGGTGCAGACCAGAGGTGTGGGCTGGTGAGAGGGCTCACCAGAGACAGAATGGGGAGCAGAACAGGCAGATCCACGGAATTACACTGCTAAGGGGAGCAGTGGGCAAGGCAGGAAAGGTCCGCAGCACCATGTGGGAATCTCCCCCCACCAGACATCGAACTCGTGTCACCTCTACAGACAGCTCCACAGCCCAGTGCCTAACCGCTGTACCACCAGAGAGGCCCTCAGTAGAATCTTTAAAGATACATCTCCCAAAGTGAAGATAGTGAAGGAAAAGATAAACAGCTGAGATTATATCAAACTAAAAGGCTTCTGTACAGCAAAAGAAACATTAAACAAAACAAATAGATAACCTACCGACTGGGAGAAAATTTTTTGCACACAATACAACCAATGAGGTGTGGATCTGCTAGAATCCAAAAGCTGCTTAAATCGCCTTTCTGGCTATGCAGTTCAGCCTTCTCAGTACAGAGCCCATTAGGACAAGTCAAACAAATCAACCATTGACATCACAGCAGCACCTCTTAAGTTAAGGAGAGCAGGATGCTTAAATCTCCTAGGACATGAGTATGCATTATGAGGCATGACCAGGAACGAGGCATGACCAGGAATGCCTGGGGCGCCATTGTATATATCTAGGTTCCAGAGTTTCAGCAAAATGCATTGTTTGACAAGGCTGACACCTAAAGTGAAGGCCAGGTTATCAGACTTCAACCTGTGGGCCATAAAACATGTGGGCCATAAAACTATGGGCCATAAAACTGGGCTATAAATTCAAGTTGGATTTGCAGACTCCTCTCCCCAAAAGTTTAGATAAACATACATCATCTTCCTAATTGTTTTCTCCTTATCCACCTACCCTGAAAAACTGTAGTTTCTGTAAAAAACTCTCACTAAGTAAAAAAGCCAGGTTCTGCCTTCTGGGCAGCATCCTGCCATAACAGTTTGCTCCACAGTTATCAGTGTGGTGTTGCCCAACACAACAAAGGGACTGATCACAAAAATCTACAAAGATTTCACATGACTCAACAAAAACAAAGTCAACAATCCAGTCAAAAAATGGGCACAAGAGCTAAAAAGACACTTCTCCAAAGAGGAAATGCAAATGGCCAACCGGTACATGAAAAAATGTTCAACATCACATATAATCAAGGAAATGCAAATCAAAATTACAATGAGATACCACCTCACACCAGTGAGAATGGCACACATTAAAAAAAAAAACAAGCAATGATAAATGTTGGTGAGGATGTGGAGAAAAAGGAACTCTTCTACACTGCTGGTGGGAATGCAAACTGGTCCAACCACTATGGAAAGCTGTATGGCGATTCCTCAAACTGCTAAAAACGGAGCTTCCATAAGACCCAGTAATATCACTCCTGGGAATCTACCCAAAGGATATAATAACATTAATCCAAAAGGATACACACACCCCTATGTTTATTGCAACACTATTTACAGTAGCTAAGATATGGAAACAAAACAGATGCCCAAAAATAGATGACTGGATCAAGAAGATGTGGTACATATTCACACTGGAATACTATTCAGCAATCAAAAAAGATAAACACGTGCCATTTGCAGCAACATGGATGGAGATAAAAAGGATCATGTTCGGTGAAATAAGCCAGAAGGAAAGAGAAAAACATCAAATGATTTCACTTAGAGGGGAACCAAATAAGAGAGAGCCATTCAGCAAGGGAGGGGGAGGATAAGGGCTCAGACGGAAAAATCAGGTGTCAGTAACTTAAACCCATGAAATTAAATTGGCTGCTTTCTAATGGAGACCCTAATGGCTGAGCTTTCCAGAGAGAGTCCTGTGGGAATAAGGGGAAGGGATGAGTCCTTCCTCGCCTCCTCCGCCCCAGGTATGGTTGTTACCGGAACCAAGCTGCCTTAGCAGTGGGAGCTGGCAGGAGCAGTGGTGCCTTTTACCCCGTTGCTCCAAGTGCACTTGGGGCAGTTGCTGCTGCCCAGTAACTGCCATTTTCAATGGACCAATCAGGTGCTAGGAGCTGATGCTAGGAGCGGTCCAATCAGCTCCAGGATTGAAAAATGACCCAATCAGACTTGTGATTGGTACCCTGAATGAGAATATAAGCCAGGATCAGAGGGACTTGGGGGGGAAATAAGTGGGGGATAGAAGAGAGAAAAAAAAAGAGGATGCCAGCCTCAGAGAGAGAAGGAGGTCCCCGAAGAGAAGAACAGGAGAAGATGATGACACCAGTCCGCAGGAGAAGAAAGACGATGGTTCCAGACTCCAAAAAGAGAAAAAAGAAGTCTGTCCCTGGCCTCCGAAGAAGAAAGAAGAAAAGAAACATCCAGCACCTGCCCTCCGAGCAGGAAGAGAAGCTGAAGGATTCTGCAGAGACTGGGCCTCTGGTCCTATTTCTGACGTTGCCTGAAAGGAGCCCCAGAGGCCCTGGGCCTGGTGTCTCAAAGAGCTATTTGTTGGTCTAACCCAGCACCTCACAAAGAGCTACCATCACCGATGCGTTCTGGGTGAGGTGGCTACCACTTTAGGATGCAGTAAGCTCTGTTTCCCCCCATTTGTAAAATAAACCCCATGTTTGTTGTTGTTGTTCCTTGAGCCTGAAGTCTCTTGCACTGTAGGTGGGTGAGAACCCACCCACCTACAGTGACCTGTCCTCTCATCAGGCACTGTCCTTTGTTGTTTTTAGCCTTTTGGGGCTTTTTGGTGGCTCTTGCCTCAGAGCCTGGGCAGTTGTGCCCTTCTGCCCCTGTTTCATTTTGATGACTCTGCTGGGACTGGACACCCTGTGTGCATCCCGTTTCATAGTCACCCACCACACCCCTTGCCCCTCTGTACCCCACTTTGTCAGTCCCGGCTTTCACAGAGTCAGGGACTTCCTGCTCTCAGCTTGCTGTATCATCCCAATGGAGCACAAGCAGCAGCTTCTGCCAGGCCTGGTGGTTGCAAGGCTCCCCACAAGAGAAGCCCCAGTGGATGAGATGGGCAGGGATCCCAAGCTTTCTGACCCAGGGACCCCGAGGTCTTCCACCCATTAAGGGGTATTCAGATCTCTCTCCCCATGTACCCAGGAATGAGACCAAAGTGCTGGGGTTCTGGCACAGTTCCAACCCCCTAAATCCATAATGAAAGTGGTCTTCCCCCTGACACACAGATTGTCTGGGCTTGGTTGCAGTATCTCTGGGTGTGTCTCCTCTTATGATGAAGTGGGCCACAAACGTGGGATAAGTCTTATGAATCTCCCCTCCCCACCCCCAATGTTGCTCAATTGAAAGTTGAAAGCTGCAAGGACTTAAGGCAGAGGAGGCCAGAAAGCTAGCTAGGTGGAGAAGATGAAGTCTGTGGCAAGCCCTATTCACAGTTTCCTCTCGGGACTGGGCAGAGATTGGGGGGGACTCTTTGAAGATAGCCCCTGAGACAGTAAGGAGGAGTTTCTTTAAATCTCCCCTACTGCTGCACCCTTCAAAGCTCTGACCCCCAAGGCAACCAGATCCCAGGAATACTTTGTGCACAGCCCCCACCACCATCACAATATAGAAAATGTGAGGCAGATACAGCTGCATCTAAGCAAAGCACACGCAAGGCACACTGAGGCTTTGCTGGGAGGTGCACACCTGGCTTGGTCCCTCAGCCTGGAGGAGAGGACTCCAATGCCCCCAGCTCTGCTAAGACTTCACTGTGGCGTTCCTTCCATAAAACACATATTATCATTATGCCCCTCTTTTACAGAAGTGGAAACTGAGGCTTTGAGAGGTCGCTAGCCCTAAGGTCACATGGCAGATGCCTGGAAGAGTCTGATTTTTTTTAAAGATTTATTTTATTTATACATACAAGCTGGGGTACAGGCCAGAGGTGTGGGGC